>JAGFPH010005429.1:40916-59655 GCA_018207615.1 Philaenus spumarius | reverse complement strand
AAGAGTGTTTATATATTTACATACAGTGTAATAATTTAAAGTAGGAACCCAGGGTAGATTCCCTTATAAAGCTTAATGCTGAGGGAAACTTCCCTACAAAATTAACGCTAAAAAAACTACTCAACAAATTTCACAATTTACACATATTAGTACCAGGATTGCTTTGAGAATATGGTCACTACAATCAAAGAGATTAAAGTGGGGTAGCTATCCCAATGCAATAAAAAAATTGCACTAGCTTCTTACAAGCTATAAAGATAAACTAGGGGAGACCACTGCGTGCTCCGCACGCCAACCCCCAATGGAACCTTCTAAAAACAAATGTTATGTTTTATTTATAATAAAGTTATATGATTAATAATAATAACCTCAAAATTAAGATAGTAAACAATGATAAATGTTCAAATCAAATTATTTCTTATATTTCATAACAGCAGTTATAATAATGGTTAAAAGAACCAGCAAGGCTCAGGTCTACACTTTAAAACCCAAACTAAAATCTAGAAATACAAAAATAATTGCTTCAAATTTTTAAATCAGCTGTTAATGGAAATATTGGAACAGACAGCTATATATTATCTGTTCCTTTATTCAATTTATTGTTATGGTAATAAATGTAAATACATGTGTTGGTTTATCATTCTAGGCCTAACCTAAGAATTTTTTCCGACTAAATTTACAAATATTTAAATAAAAAAAGGTTTTTATCGAAATGAATTATAGCCTTTGTTACTCAGGTAATAGCCCAGTCGGTATAGGTTAAAACTACCAGTAATTTGCAATACGGCTGATTTTTTTTTATAAGTACATTAAAGTATGTAGATAAACATAAAAAAAAGTTTACCAGTCTATCGATTTCCCAAAGTCGAAAAAAAATCGATTATCATTTTTTTTTTCTTCGATCATCCTTAATATTTCGAGCTGGGATGAAGATAGAGGAAAATAAAAAATACCACCGTGTAGGGGAGGTATTGTTCAACAAAAAAGGTCATATGTATTTATTTCGTCCGAGCAATGGTTTGTCTGGAAAAAAATCGATAATGCAGGTATGTATTTTGCAGCAGGGGAAATCACTAAAAGGGGACATCTTATTCATATATGAAGCGTTGGCTCATTCTAAATCGGCCGAATTTTAATATATCGAATTGAAACTTAACATAGGAGTTAAAATATATATTTTAAACATTTATGCTTAGTCTCAGCTTGTTATCTTGAAAATGACCTGATCTAGAGCCACTTGACTTATTAATGGGTTTCTCGATTTTAGGAGTACCAGACCCACCAATTCATTTTAAACAGCTTCAGTTTAGAAAATTTTCAAAACATCAACCTGAAAGTTTTTTTACAAGTTAAATATATAGATTCAAACAAGATCAAGGAGTATAAACCCTTTTTATTATTTACTTTTCAAAGCAGAAGTAACTTAAAAAAGTATAATTTTAGACCTTTTTAGATTAGACCTATAAAAAAAATACCATAATTATTGGTATAGAAAGTACCAAAGGTTGGCGTGTGGAGCACGAAGGGGTTTCCCCTAGTATAATAATAACAAAGAATTATTTCATGCGTACATATTATCAACACTAACATAATCCACAACCATACAGACACGAAAAACGAAAAATACAACTCGATAATAACATAATTTTTCACTTATATCTAAATACATCTAAATACATTAATACATACTTACAAAGAAATTAGGTTATGAACAAGTTTTTTTCAGCACTTTATTGTGCAAGCTTTAGAAACGTAAGGAAATTAGGTAACCCTGTTGGCGAAGCTAGTTTTGGGGTTTACCAGCACGAATTCCAAAAAAAATATTTGAAGAAGAGAAGGTTGCTACCACCATTATTTATATGAATATACTAAGTGTTCGGAAAGTCCGTAAACGGTTAAATATTACGTATATAAGGAAAAGGTAGATGTGATTGAGGAACCTTCTCTATGTAAAAATACAATTTTATTAAGATTTTTTTTTAAATTATCCGCCATTTTGAATGAAACTTTGTTTTTCTTAAATAGGAAGGTGGTCATGAGATACATCATTTCGATGTAGATTTTCAAGAGAAAACCGACGGTGAAATTTGCACATCCATATCTTTGCACTTCCAACGTGTGGTCTTAAGCACACCCAATTTTCGTTTTGTTTTGTCCCAACTGAAGGACTGATTGTATCAGGTCAAAGTTTAAGTTAGCTTGAAATTGAGTTTGTTCATTTAATAAATTTCCTACAGTTACTATAAATTTGGTAGGCCTGCAAAGTGTTCTGTTTATGTCCCTTATTTGCAGGATGTCCATGTTGGTGCCTTATGGATAAAATTGTATTTAATTCTCTCAGTTAAAAATAGCGACAGTCGTCAGTTTTACAAAACAACGTAATTGGTAACAGTATTTAAAAAATTACGTTGTGAATAAGATTTTATTAAATGACGTAACAATTAGTCTAAAATTATACAACTTTTGGGTAATTAAACACTAATAGAAGCCGGCAGAGCCAGGTACAATCGTAAATAGAAATAAAGAGTCCAGCTGTCCACCTTTTGCACGCTTTAACGAAATATTTTTGTCGTCGACACTTTGTTGCTGAGTATAGAGTAAGATTGGTCACAAGAAGCAACGTTCACCGGCCATCGTAAAATGTGCGGAATGTAAGCTTACGGTATGTCGTTATTACGCCGTGGTTTCGTTTAGTCATACGCGAAACCGGTAAAACACTACAATTATTTAAAGAGTCAATAGGCGCGACCGATTCGCTACTCCACCGTTAAAGTCTCTCAGCAAACACATTTCCACCAAGTCTTTTAGAAGGAACGTTGAGCACCGCCCGAGATAGATGGAGAGACTAAGCGATGTTTTTCTTAAAACACAATCTTAAACCGATACTCAACTAGTTTGAAATATTAGTCACAAATTTGTAAAGCTGGTATGGCGTTCACACGACAAAGGAACACTGCATGTTTTAACAAATTGTGTATGGAATTGTTTACAAAGAAACATATAATTGTGGACAGATATCTAACATTATTAAGGCTATTTTTGTAGAGAAAGATTCAAAGAATTCATATAGGCCGATGTAGTTAAATTTATTGATGTAAAATTGTAAAAGTTATTCGCTCAAGAAACAAAAAATGCTCAGTAACGAAAGGAAAATGTTCAACTTTAGGCCTACATAACAAGTAGTAAACATTTTTTGTAATTTTTTCGTAAGCGTAAAAAATATTCTTAATTTAGTTCTAAATAGAACTGTATAATAACATTTATCAATTTCAAGTTTCTTATTTTGAAAATACCAGTTTTTATGTATCACCTACACGACTGCTAACAAAACTAGGCCTAGTTTGAAACGTAATTTAGGAACATTTGCTTTATCCAAAAATGAAATATTATTATAACAAAGTGTAGAGAATAAATCGAAGAATTGAACTGTAACTTATACTTTGTAAATTATTTTTTTATAAAAGTATTTCACTTAGAATTATTTGAATAACAAAAGTGAGAAAAATATAGAAACCCCTCGTCCATACAAGCTATACGAGATGCACGCAATAACTCCTATGTCTACCCATGTTATAAAAGTCCGTTAGGGTTCAAATCCAAACGTTAGATGAGAACGTAATAACAGTCACTTTCCCACGACCCTACACAACAAACTGTTCAAACAAAACATATTTGGTTTACAGGGAAAGTTAGCTTGAAGCATTATGTTTACAAAGGTACCAAAATATCTCTAAAAATAGATTGTAGTCATACAGATATCACGTGTAATAAGTAAGGCTCTTTATTGGTTGGAAAACTGACCAATTGCAAGGGTCTACAAAACGCCCCACAACTTTAGAACTGTTTGTCCGATTTTTGTTTGGATGGCAGTATTAGATAGGGGAAATTGTGAATAAACCAACGATATCTAGGTTTAATTTAGAAGAAGTATTGGGCGGGCTGTAGGGATTGACGAAAATTGAGTTATTTCAAGTGCCACTCCCCCACGACTACTCAAATTGATCAGTCTGACAGTACGAGGGTTAATATTAAGGTAGTATGTAAAAAAAATGAAATATGTGAGAATTTGCGTTTGACATGAATTTGAAGCTATCAACACGAATTTCAGTACGTAACTTATTTACATGTCCTCTCAAATTAATGGTTCATAAATCGTTATGACGTTAAAAAAATTGTAGCTTTTTAAGTTTAACATTATTGTAATGGAAAGTCGATCATGGTGCATTCACAGTAGAACCTTAATAGGCTAGACTTTTAGTTTCTTATAAAACCGAGACATGAAAAACTACTCTTCTATCCGCCCGTTAAAGTCTCTCGAGTCGGACTTGAATGACTCGCCATAAATGGAATTGTTTCACTGGACTAGAATAACATAACGGCTTTCATCCGAGCTGTGCGTTCTCGGATTTCATTTTGTCATGCCAGCTTCTTGTCCCAGTCTAAAGTAAATGGAACGCGGTCAATCTTTCAACTACAATCCAGTGTTAAGTAATTTGCTTACTCAACAAAAATAAAACAAATTGTGACAGTATTTCTCGCACGTAAAAGAAGACGCGCTGGTTTAGAGTTTATTACAGGTTCGTTAAGATAGTAAAACATATCGTGTTTGAAAATGTTATGAAATAGCAGCGAACCTTACCTGTCACACACTCACTCCAAACTGCGTGATTGATCTATTCGCAAAAGGAGCTAGCCTGTTCGAGGCACTATTAGACCATGCGTTCGAACTTTAAGGCTCGGCTCCCTAAATTCAAAACGGCGAAGTTGGCAACCAATTTCAATCTATATAAAAGCGAAATACCACTCACTCACTCACTGACTCACTCATCACGATTTCTCAAAAACTACCGATTCAGATTGGAATGAAATTTGGTATGTAGCTTCCTCTAGGGCCATAGGTGCTTACTAAGAAAGGGTTTGAAAAAATTCGAAATTTTAGGGGGGCTTTTGAGGGATCAAAGTTATTAAATCACGATTTCTTCAAAACTACCGAACGGATTGGAATGAAATTTGGTATGTAGCTTCCTCTAGGGCTATAAGTGTTCACTAAAAAAGGGTTTTAAAAATTGGAAATTTTAGGGGGTTTTGGAGGGTAAAAATTACTAAATCACGATTTCTCCAAAATTACCGAACAGATTGGAATGAAATTTGGTATGTAGCTTCCTCTAGGGCCATAGGTGCTTACTAAGAAAGGGTTTGAAGAAATTCGAAATTTTAGGGGGGCTTTGGGGGATCAAAGTTATTAAATCACCATTTCTTCAAAACTACCGAACGGATTGGAATGAAATTTGGTATGTAGCTTCCTCTAGGACCATAAGTGTTCACTAAAAAAGGGTTTTGAAAATTGTAAATTTTAGGGGGTTTTGGAGGGTAAAAATTACTAAATTACGATTTCTCCAAAATTACCGAACAGATTGGAATGAAATTTGGTATGTAGCTTCCTCTAGGGCCATAGGCGCTCGCTAAGAAAGGGTTTAAAAAAATTCGAAATTTTAGGGGGGGTTTGGAGGGATCAAGTTATTAAATCACGATTTCTTCAAAACTACCGAACGGATTGGAATGAAATTTGGTATGTAGCTTCCTCTAGGGCCATAAGTTCTCACTAAGAAAGGGTATGACAAATTTCGAAATTTTAGGAGGGGTTTGGGGGATCAAAGTTACTAAAATCATAATTTCAGATCTTTTATTATTATGACAATAGTGCTTTTATTATTTAAGATCTATATATATAAAAGCCAAATACCACTCACTGACTGAACACTCAGAAAGAATACAATTACATTAAAAAGACTGAAAATACCTACCACCACGGGCAACGCCGTACGGGTCAGCTAGTGTTTAAATAACCTAATCATACCTTCACTTATAAGCATATTTTTGTGTTATTTTCGTCAAGAAACGAAAGCTGTATTTTATTTCTTAAAGTAAAATAGATTGTGGGGGTTGATTGCTAGGGTTTTTTTTTGCAACTGAGTAAAAAATGTATAAAGTTTACTATTTTCTACTATTTATATCATATGTTTATGAAAAGAATAAACGGTTTTTGAAAATATATTCAGCAATCAACATCCGCTTATGACAGTACTTCAGAATAAAACCAAAATTTTAAATATATTCCACGAATTAACGGAAAAAATTACTTATTCTGTAGCATCGCTATTATCATATAGGAATCAGATTAAATAAGGCGGACAGGGTAACCTCCCCTTAAACGAATCCTTATTTGTCTATTAATGCATCGAAAGAGGTGCAGTAGAGCAAATGATAATTATTGCATTTATAATTGTGAATATTTAATGTACGCCTACGATTAAAAAATATTGCGTCATGTCATATTATAGAGTATTGCAGCCTTTAATTAATAATTATAACCTTGATTTGCCGTTATTGAATAGAGTTACTAAGTTCAAAATTAGGGGGTACAAATGTTACAAGATTTATCTTTTAGTTGTCATGTTGTAAATATAGTAAAAAGAACTTATTCCAACTTGGGGGTTTTCTGTAGGTTGGGAAGGGATTTTAATAATATTGTCATTTTTAAAGTTTTATTTAACAGTCTAGTTAGATCAGGGTTTGAGTTTGCTTGCATTGTTTAGTCCCCATGAACAAAATATGCAAGAAAGCTAGAGAGAAAACTATTCCATCGATTTTGAACAAATTTGCCTGTCAATTAGGCCTGTATGGATGCGCGAAAAAAGGTTTTGATTTTTTTTGAAAAACAACCGTATTTATTCCCAAAAAATCAGTTATTGTTTTTTTATAAAAAATCTGCTCTAACGATTTTGATAAAATTTGACTTATTTGTAGCCCTTAATGTACCCTACCATACGCAAAAAACGCATCTTTCTAAAAATTCTCGTTTAGCCAATAACAATAATAATAATAATAACAGATTTTATGGGTTTTTTTACCAAAAAGGGGGTTGTTTTTCAAAAATTTTCATGTTTGACATGTTTGGTGTAAATTTGTTCGAAATCGTTCGAATAGTTTTCTCTCTAGCTAATAATAATAATATTTATTAATTACTCTTCTACTTTAATGTATCCCTTCTCCTACTTTAATAAAATTGTGTATTAAAGTATACACAATCCATATACATCAATATGGATTTCTTCTCGATATACACTAATCCATAGAGAAAGGTTAAGATAAAACTCTAAGAAAACAAGTCATGTTACCAATGCATAACACGTTAATACAATTAATTATGAAGTCACAGTGAATCTGTTTAATAATTTTAAAATGTTTGTGAGAAAGTGTGTGCCAGTTTTTGGATGTTTGTAAAAATGTAAATAATAGTTTGTTGCAATAAATGTATTCTATTCTTTACTTTTAATTTTAAAAGCTAAAATATTCAATTTTGTGTTGATTACATGCAGACTTAAAACTACTCTGCTACCTCAGCGTTAAAGTCTCTCGATATACATTTATCCATAGAGAAAGGTTAAGATACAAATCCTCTCACCAATGCGTAAAACGTTCAAAAAATATCAAAACCGGATGAGCAGCTTGAATTAAATAGTGATACACATACAATCGTGCCCCTGAAATATAGGTTCAGCTTAATTATACTTATCGATTCAACAGTTTTTCGTAAATATTTTGCAGTAGGCATAGTAGTCTAACCGAATGTGGATATTCGCGTTATCAAAGTTATATTTGGTAGTAAATTTGTAAATTATATAATGTTTTCATCACGTCCTGCCCTGAATACTGTTTCTTACGTCACTTACAATTTTACGCAATGTTACCAAAATTAAGTGCCGTGATTACCTAGCCTATCACGAAGTCAAAACAAAGGAAGTGAAAGCTGTGAAGACCTTCGCAAGACGAGACGTCTTGAGGAAATCATTGCTTTGGAAGTGTTTACGGTTTAGCAGTTTATATTTCCGCCAACTTATAGAATGCATCACAATCATATAACTTCGGAAGCGATTCGACCCAATCGACCGTAAGCGTGAAATCATTTGTACGATTGGAAAATTCTTTGCTGGATTACGCTTATATTGTTGCTGAAGCGTTAAAATCCCCGTCTAATCACAACATGGAGGTGTTTGGCCTGTTCATAATGGTCAGCGTACTTGAAACCAACGAACTGAAATGTAAAAATTGAACATCTCAAACTATTTTCAAATAATTGTGTTGTATCTTATATGTAGTTTTCGAGATATCGCATTTAAAAATAAACAGTACAGGAACTGGCACATACTTTCTCACAAACATATTTAAATTATTAAACAGATTCACTGTGACTTCATAATTAATTGTAGGTGGGGTAGGAGAGGTTATTTATTAAAGTAGGAGATTAACTGATAAATTTTATTATTATTATCTAGAGAGAAAACTATATCGATTTCGAACAAATTTGCACCAAACACGTCAATTAGGGCTGTATAGATGCACGAAAACCGGTTTTGAAAAAATTTGGAAAAACAACCCCCTTTATGGCAAAAAAAACCCCAAAAATCAGTTATTATTATTATTAGGTAAACGAGAATTTTTAGAAAGATGCGTTTTTTTTTGCAAATGGTAGGGTACGGGGATTAAAGGCTACAAATAAGCCACATTTTATCAAAATCGTTAGAGCGGTTTTTTTATAAAAAAAATAATAACTGAATTTTTGGGGGTTTTTTTGCCAAAAATGGGGTTGTTTAAAAAAAATTCACACTCGTTTTTCGTGCATCTATACAGGCCTACTTGACATGTCTGGTGCAAATTTGTTTGAAATCGATCGAATAGTTTTCACTCTAGCTTTGTATACATACAGACAGACATTTTGTAAAAACCACTTTTTTGGACTCAGGGGGTCCCAAAACGGATATTTCCACAAAATCTCAACATCGATTTTTTTGCGATCACTATACTTTCTCTATAGGCTACTATAGTATAGTGAGAAAGTAAAAAACGCGAGTCCAAAACTATTAATTCTTATATTTTCAAAAGTAGGGTTAATGAAAAATTAACAATGGTTGATAAAGTAGTGTGCACTTTTGGGGCAATGAAGGAAAATGCCCCTCTAACCCTTTAGTTTGCCTTCCCATTTCTAAACTCAGGTTAATCTAGCGACGAAAAATGGGTATGTGTGGTGTATTTATACAAGGGGAAATAGTTCTATGGGTAAAAAAAAATTTAAAACAAGAATTAATTTTTTCCAAAAAACGCTTTTTTTTCGAGATATCCACAGTTTGTTTCTTTTACAAAATAATTCATATCTCGAGCACGATTTGACCGATTGAGTTCAAACTTAGTTGACCGAGCGTAAGCGAGGTCTCCGTTTTAACTCGACCATTCGGCATTTCGTCTGTAGGTGTGTCTGTATGTCTGTGTGTCTGTCTCACGATTAAGGCCAAACACCTTGACCGATTTTGATGATTTTTTGCATGAATGTTCCTTATTCCTAGGCCGAGCCATGTATATATTAGGTTTTTTTTCCATTTTTCATTTTTAACCCCTTAAATAAAATAAAAATGGCGGCCGGACCGTTGCTCTCAGTGTAAGCTTTTTTCCAAAGCCAGTTTGTGGCTTAACCGTAAGTCAAATTTGAAAACTAAAAACATTTTGCAAAAAGCAAATTAAATTTTAAACAAAATTGTATTCTTGATTTTTTTCGCATCTCTAACGGTAAGCTCACAAAAAGGCCGTAAACTTCGAATTTGTTAAACATCGTCCAAGTTTTTGTATTTCAACCATGTTTTTATACGTTTATTCTAAACCAATTCAAAAGTGTTCCATAGCTTTTTTGTAGATAAAGGTTTAAAGAATTCATACATGCCAGTAAAAAAAATTATTGAAGTAAAATTAAGAAAGTTATTAGTTCAAGAAACAATCACTTTCAGTAACGAAAGGAAAATGTTTAACTTTAGGCCTACATAAAAAGTAGTAAACATTTTTGTAATTTTTTTCATAAAATGTAAAAAATTTTCGTAATTTAGTTCTAAATAGAATTGTATACAAATATTTATCAATTTCAAATTTATTATTTTGAAAACACCAGTTTTTATGTTCCTACTACAATACTGCTAACAAAACTAGGCCTGTTTTGAATAGTAATTCAGGAATATATCATTTGCCCAAAAATGACATATTATTATAAGAAAGTGTAGAGGACAAATCAAAGAATTGAACTGTATACGTGTAAATTATCATTGTAAATTTCATAAAAGTATTTGACTTAGCTTTACTTGAATTACAAAATGAGATGAAACAAATGAAACCTCGCGGCGATAAAGGACATACAAAAAATGACCGTAGCACACCGTGGGAAGTGTTGGTACATGGGTTGAGATCACTATCACGACGTTTTAACATAGTTTGTTTTCATTATTTCTAATATTGGAACATGATATGGAACTTAAGTTAACTTATGATACATTGTTAAGTTTGAGTTATTTAAGTATGTAAATATTTAATTGTATGTTGTCCCTCTATAACTTGATATTTTTAGCTATCTTACGCATTATTAACCTAAATAAAGCACAATACCCCTAAAAGAAAATCTTTCGCAGTTAAAGCTCAAGAAAAGAAATAAAAACGAGAACTAGAAATCCCGGAATCACGGGAATTGTAAATAATGTTTCACTGGCTAAACCTTGTGCTTACTTCCTTACTGGCACACTATTTTTAACCTAAGCTCAAAACCACATTTTGTTATTTCAACGAGCGAGGTCTATTGTTCACAGAACTACTAGTATAAGGTTTCACTTAACAAGGGTCTGTTAAAAGAGCTACAAAAAAGGAGTTTTGACATGTTTTGTTAAAATGTACCGTTTTTTAGTAATTTAGGTTTGACATTTTCAAACAGCCACCATTTTAAAGTGCATGATTGGATTTAATCGCTTATTTTTTTTTTGGTAGATATATTATTGTTAGGATAAACTTCATGCCGTGTTTTAACTCAATCAGTCATACTGTTCTCTAGATATGAATTATTTTGTACAAAAAACTAAATTTTGGATATCTGGAAAATGAAGCGCCAGATAAATACAATGCGTGTTTATCTGGCATATATATGCTGTTATTAGACATAACTTAGCTATCATCCTTCGTCCGATTGTTTTGCCCGTTGCACATCAGATAGGGAATTAAAAAGGCTACAAAAAAGGTGTCTTGAGATTTTTTACTAAAATGTACGGTTTTTTGTTAGTTCGGGTTTGAATGGTTCAAACTGCCGCCATTTTGAAACGCGTGACTGGATATAATCATTTATTTTTCTTACAATATATCATTGTTAGGTTACACGTCATGCCAAGTTTAAACTCAATCGGTCAAACTGTTCTCTAGATATGAAATATTTTGTAAAATAAACAAATTGTCGGCTATCTGGAACACGAAGCGGTTTGGGAAAAAGTGTTATTCTTTATTTTCTCTTTAATTACGGGATACCCTGTATTTGGGCATCTGCCTGAAGGTAGAGTTTAAACACTGAATTACAACTAATTTTGTACTAATTTAGGTTTCTTTCTTACGCAGCAAGTTCTAATCATGACCATCGTAAATAACGATTTTACATTAAGGACAACATTTAATAAGCAAAAGTCCAAAGAAGAAGCTGTTGTCGATATAAATAGTCTGTTATATTAAACTTTTGTTGTTGTTTTTTTGTCCAAGATATAGCGTTCGTACAGGCGGGACCGTGAAAGTATCTGGGCCGGCTCCTTTCTTTGCTGTATGACGGTTGAATCAAAAATAAATTTGTTACTAATAACATTGCAATATTTATATGCTAATAAAATCACTGAATTTACTTTCACAGAAAAGAGTGCATTATAAGAAATCTCTAATGTGTAACGTTGTACGGAAAAGGTTTTTTTGTCTGTACCAAAATCAAGCATGCCATACTAAAACGTTAAGACCATTAAGCAAACTATATCACCTATTTTACTGTCTTATCCGCGCGTTAAAATCTCTACTAAGTCGTGAGCATAGGAACAATAAAATACTCTCAATAATATAAAGTTGGAAACGATTTTCAAGTGCAAAACTTGTGATGAAACGAAGGTCCCAGTACAATTTCAACAGCAAAGCAACTGGCCAAGGAAAATGAGAAGGACCACTGATGAACCTACTAAAGACGGTTCTTGGTGGTACCTGGACCTGATTTAACTAACTTAAACACTTTTAGGATTTAACAGTTGTATTTTTTAACCGTATATAGGTTTTTAGTTATTCATAGTGTAAATAAGTTCAAGGTTTAATTTTTGCTGAAAATAAATACAGTAGCTAAATAACAGTACATCTAATTGAGGTACTCCAAGTAATAGTTAAACGTTGATATTGTCAGAAAATAATGACGTCATTAAATGAAAGGTACATTAATTAATATGTCAACTTTATCCATTCCTCTACTTGATTTATTAAACAAACAAACAGCAACTATAATTAATTTATGCTCTAAACAAGGCAATTGAACTAACTTAAATGCCTTAAAGGGACAATCACAAGTGTTACAATTATTTTTCCAACCTTGTGTTCACAATTTTTTCAGTCTTGTGTTAATTCGCCTATTTCACTACTGTCTTACTCGTTCGTTAAAGTCTCCACTAAAGTAATTTACTTTTCATCAACTTAACCTTTATTTTAAACTGCCAAAATCAATTTTATTATAATTATAGACTTGTGCAGACTTGAATGTGGAAAGAACGGCCCTGAACTTCCCCTCCTCCATACTACATTGCCACAAGTTGACGTAACGAGATTCAAGTTGAATTTTTACTTTCTCTTCCATCAGTTTTTAATATTTAATTTACAGTATTAGTATAATATTGATCATTAGTTTTTCGCTAAAATGGTTTTAAAATTATTAGGTTTTCAATAAAGTATAAATCATCCATATTAAAAAGAGTAATTTACTGTGAACACTTTAAATTAAATATTAGGCTATATATTTTAAGTGAAAACTTCTTATCGCCCGTTCGGCACTTTTTGCGTGGTTATTCGAATGAAATCTCGCGCTCCGTACCGTACCACAATAGAATCACGATATAAAATACATGCATGCTACCAGTGAAATGGACATTGTGCTTCCTCATTTTATAAGTTGTGTTAAAATAGTTTATTTGGTATTAACTCTGAAATGGACATTGTGCTTCCTCATTTTGTAAGTTGTGTTGAAATAGTTTACATTGTAATACCTCTGAAATGGACTTTGTTCCTCCTCGTTTTGTAAGTTGTGTTAAAATAGTTTACTTTGTATACCTCTGAAAAGGACATCGTTCTTCCTCATTCCGCAAGTTGTGTTAAAACAGTTCACTTGGTAATACCTCTGAAATGGACACCGTGCTTCCTAATTTTTGCAAGTTGTGTTAAAGTAGTTTACTTGGTTATACCTCTGAAATGGACATTGTGCTTCCTCATTATATGACCAACGATTTATATTCATTACAGTTTAAACTTCTGCCGGCAGTCCCGCGACTACTCTCTTTCATTTTTTAAAATTAATATTAGGTCTAATTTTATTACTTAAACATGAAATTAAATAATTAATTACTTTCTCTAGTATGCAGTTTTCTAATTATTGTAATAAAATAGTACAATACCTAATTGTTACCCGTCATTGGCCTCTTTTTGTGGCTTATTTAACGCGTTTTGGGAGGTCTGCACCATCATCAAAAATCTCTCGTTGAACGCCTATACTGACTGTGTTTTAAATGTGTTATTATTTTATATGTTTGTGTGTTTTTACTTAATGTTTTGACCATCTCCATTCAACGACAGATTTTTGATGATGGTGTAGACATCCCGAAACGCGTGAAATAAGTCACAAAAAGTATATCCACTGACGGAAAAATATAAAGTATTGTAGGCCTACTACTATATAAAGGCTATGAAATATAAAGGTTCGAATGATACAAATAACCACATTATGTATTGTTTAAATGAATATTCAATGGGTAATTCAAGTTGAACGATGAAGTTTATTTTATTCATCTTGATGAGAGTGACTTAGAAAAAACCCAACCTGTTTACCAAATTTGGGCCAAATCGGATGTAAACTGCGGCCGTTATAGTGCGAACACATAGATATACATACGGGTTTTTAATGACACCCGAATACTTGTTCTGGGACCATGATCGGTGCTCATTTACTACTGCCGACCTCAGGTCTCAGAAGGGTCACTGCTATAGCTCATCTTTCCTACGGAAATTAGCTAAAAAGCGCCGCTGTATCCCGTACACGGAAATCCGTTCGAGGTTGGTAGAGTCGTAATGACAAGTTCGGGCGGTATACGGGGAAATAATTTCACTTAAGGCTGGGGCCACACGGTCCGGTGTCTCGGGATCCCGATTCAACAGCACAAGGTTTTAAATTGGCGCGTTCAAACAGTCCGTCGAGAACGGACATCACGATTTCCAACGAATGGTGCTGCCGTACTGCAGGATCCCGAGAAACGGGAAGGAAATACAAAACACGTGCATTTTATAGTTTGCGTTCATACAGTCCTGTTATTCGGGTCCGTTGCATTGCTTCTTTTTGTGTTTTGTCAACACCAAAATGTTTGATGTGGACAAACTAATAGAAAATGTACATGGAAACCCACCCCACATTCATGTACATGTTTGTAGACATTCCTAGTGACAGTGATTGTGATAATGATTGTTAAAAATATATAAATTGACTGAGATTATAAATATAGTGGTAATTGAAGATTATAACATATCGGCAGTAAAAATCTATTTTCTCTAAAAACATATATTCGATTTAGATGAAATTTGATATATGTATAAACAATATACGTATAAATACAATATAAAATTCATTATTGTAATTGTAGCCATATCCCATTGCTATTATATATAATATTATTACTTATACTTGCCTTAGCAATCCTTTTAGAAGTCTTAATATCGTTTACAGCTGTTTCACCTTTTAATTTTCAGGCATCTTCAGAACGAATACACAAAAAAACACTTCTCACAATTACACTTATAAACAGAGATTAATATGATATTTAATAAAAAAAATAAATAAAGACACAAAATAGATATACATAAGGTGTGATATGATAGACTTGATGACAGTCGCATACTGTGACTTAAATAAATTTAACAAGTGTTTTAAATTTTTACCAAGTGTCGTTTTGTGTTTTTATTTATTATGTTTTTATTTATTTATGTGTTAAATACCAAATTAATCTCTGTTTATAAGTGTAATTGTGAGAAGTGTTTTTTGTGTATTCGTTCTCATGATGCCTGAAAATGAAAAGGTGAAACAGCTGTAACGATATAAAGACTTCTAAAAGGATTGCTAAGGAAAGTATAAATAACAATATTACAATATAAAACATTGGAAGCACTACTATAACATTTAAATAAACAGGCTAGTAACATTACTCTACTGCTATCAACAAAGTTTCCACCCAACCTAAAAGCGAGATTGCGCATAGTCTACAATGGCTTAGGTTAAGAGATTTTGAATCATATAATTAATAATAATTTTCAAAAATATAAACTTAAAATGAAAAATAGATTTTTAACCCTACAGTTGTCAATGTTAATTTTTTGATTTGCCAAACCATTTCGGTGCGTGTTGCAAGCATATTTTCAAAAATTCGCCAAATATAGTAATTATAATCCAATCGAAAAGTGTACCATAGCTTTTTTGTAGAGAAAGGTTCAAAGAATTCATATGTGCCAGTAAATAATTGATTAACTATATCACAAAGTTATTAGCTCAAGAAACAAAAAATGTTCAAGTAACGAAAGAAAAAAGTTCAACTTTAGGTCTACATAAAAATTAGTAAACATTTTTTGAAAATGTACAAAAATGTACATACTGGGGAGGCGTCCGATATGGGACCAGCATCCCACACGGACTAAATAGACATACAATAAATAGTATACAAATATATATCAATTTCAAATTCTTATTTTGAAAATACAAGTTTTTATGTTCCTACTAAGTGTAAAGTTCTGAACTGAATAATATTATAGGCAGTGTTCTAAGGGCGGAAGTGCGTTTTGCCTGGACCGTGTGTCCGCAACAACTTGATCCCGATTTTCGGGATCCCGAGAAACCGGACCGTGTGGCCCAAGCCTAATAAGGGATTTTAACGCACGGGCTCAATGTGAACAACCGAATAGAATCCGCATTGCCACTGTTCTATCCAATAAAATCCCTATACGGTCTACGGAGGGAAATATATCCGTGTGAAAGTATCCTTAGATTTTACTGTGGGATATTTGTTTCAAACCTATCTCAAACGCTTGCGTCCAACGCGGAACACAAATTATTTACCGTTTCCGCTGCCACTCGTTCGACGAACTAAATCGGAATCATTTATACTTAGCGATTTCTCGCTCTTTTTCCGTATACAATCTTTCCGGCAGTGAAATGCCTCCAACTTCCCGGGAATTAAATACGCTTGTTGCCGGCCTAATGACCGCAGTAGAACACTTTCATTACGACTTCGTGTGTTTTCTATTTCGCACGCTTTATGGGTAAAGTAATTGAGGTGCATCCAACGCTGCACTCGACTTTCGCTAAATGTGTGCAATACCAGGACGAAACGGAATAAGAAGTGTCTAGCATGATTCCTATATACAGTAGTTAGAAATAAGTTAGGTTTAAAAAGATTTAATCTATTAACTCGTATTACTTTTTTGTTAAAGTAATATTTTGTTTAAAGTAATTATAATAGGATTTCTTTCTTGGCTTTTATACAGGTGTCCCGTAACTCTATGGACAAAAGTATATAGCGTTATTGCTTAGGTCAAGACAAACACATTTCACCATAGGAACATGTGTCTCTGGTGCCTAGTTTTCTGTCTGTCTGTATGTATGTGTTTTTTATGAAGCATTGTTTAAATGGAGAAAAGTGGCCATGCATTACGAAAAGAACTAATTTCTTTGCAATTCTTTATCCAATCTTAACAAATACGGTACCATTGAAAACTGCATAGAATGGACTAACTTTTATGTACCTTGCAATTTTTTTGTAAAGTAAACGGTATTCGTGGAATTTGGCATCAAATATTTTAAATGGCCGCCATATTTAAACGGTTGATGATATTTCAGTATAATTTTAAACGAAAATAGGTCTTAATAAGATAAACATTTGTGCAAAATATCAACGCTGTACCTCAAACCGTTTAGGAGTTATGAATTTTTTTGTAAAAAAACGCATACAGACAGACATGTTCCTATAGTGAAATGTCTTTGTCTTGACCTAAGCAATAACGCTATATACTTTTGTCCAGAGAGTTACGGGACACCCTGTATTTTTGTAACCAAATATTCCGAAGAACTAACCGTTTTTACTTTCTCACTACACTATGCCATAGAGAAAGTATAGTGATCGCAAAAAATCGATGTTGAAATTTTTATGGAAATATCCGTTTTGGGACCCCCTGAGTCCAAAAAAGTGGTTTTTACAAAACGTCTGTCTTTGTATGTATACAAACTAGAGAAAACTATTCGATCGATTTGCACCAAACATGTGAATTAGGCCTGTATAGGTATATGAAAAAAGGTTTTGAAACATTTTGAAAAACAACCCCTTTTTGGAAAAAAATCCCCAAAAAATCAGTGGTTAATCCGTTATTATTTTGTTTATAAAAAAAACGGCTATAACGATTTTTAATAAGATTTGTCTTATTTGTAGCCCTTAATGTACCTTACCATATGCAAAAAAACCCGCATATTTCCAAAAATTCTCGTTCAGGTAATAATAATAATAATAATACCTATTAGTTACTCTCCTGCTTTAATGTATCCTCTCTCCTACTTTAATACAATTATGAATACATTATAGCGCATTGCCTCCGGGAACTGTTAATGAGTAATAAAACTTGGTTGCATACCTTATTATGTCTGTCTACAGTCCTAGTTTAGCCCTTATGCGATGGGACAATCGATAAGGTTATCGTCACATTATCTTTTAACACGTTCACTGCTACGCAAATTTCGTATTTCCTATGCTATGACCTGAAATTTTATTTTTTATATTTGTTGAATAAATGAGTAGAAATTACTTTATTTTTTATTTTTGAACCTTACTACGTAATAATCACTAATCACATGTGCGTCCATTGCACATAGGCTTAAAACTGGTGTGCTAAGCACGCAATGCTCTGTGTAAAATTATTGAAATTCTTCCAATACGGGGGTTGGGGTGCGAAAATATCATAAGGGCGCCCATGAGCGTGGTTATTTACAAATAGGTTAGGCTTAAAAAGATTTAATCCATTACTCGTATAGCTTTTTTGATAAAGTAATTATTATAGGAAGTTCATTTTTGGCTTTTATATTTTTGTAACCAAATGTTCCGAAGAACTAACAGTATTTTCGTTATTGTTATTAACAAATTTTAAATGGCCGCCATTTTGAAACGGATTATTGGACTAAGCTGGTTATTTTACATTTAACTATAATTTGACGTAATTAAGGAACGCGTCGAGTTTGAAATCAATCGGTTGTACGTTCTGGAGATAAATAAAGAGAGCAGTCGCGGGACTGCCGACAAAAGTGAAAACTGTAATGAAAATAAATCGTTGGTCATATTGGTTTTATCTGAAATTTGAGTATTTTAACACTAACAAGTAAACTATTTTAACACAACTTACGAAACGAGGAAGCACAATGTCCATTTCAGAGGTATTTCCGAGTAAACTACTTTAAAACAACTTACGAAATGAGGAAGCACAATGTCCATTTCAAAGGTATTACCAAGTAAACTATTTCAACACAACTTACAAAATGAGGAAGCACAATGTCCATTTCAAAGGTATTACCGAGTAAATC
>JAGFPH010005429.1:6494-19663 GCA_018207615.1 Philaenus spumarius | reverse complement strand
GCATCTTTCTAAAAATTCTCGTTTAGCTAATAATAATAATAATAACTGATTTTTGGGGGTTTTTTTGGCCATAAAGGGGGTTGTTTTTCAAAAATTTTCAAAACCTTTTTACGTGCATCTATAAAGACCTAATTGACGTGTTTGGTGCAAATTTGTTCGAAATCGATCGAATAGTTTTCTCTCTAGCTAATAATAATAATATTTATTAGTTAATCGCCTACTTTAATAAAAGTATACAAAGCTAGAGAGAAAACTATTCGATCGATTTCAACAAAATTTGCACCAGACATGTCCAGTACGCCTGTATAGATGCACGAAAAAGGGTTTTGAACAATTTTGAAAAACAACCCCCTTTTTGGCCAAAAAACCCCCAAAAAATAAGTTATTATTTTTTTTATTAAAAAACGGCTCTAACGATTTTGATAAAATTTGGTTTATTTGTAGCCTTTAATGTGCCCTACCATTAAAGAAACCCGCATCTTTCTAAAAATTCTCGTTTAGCTAATAATAATAATAATAATAACTGTTTTTGGGGGTTTTTTGGCCATAAAGCGGATTGTTTAAAAAAAATTTCAAAACCATTTTACGTGCATCTATGAAGACCTAATTGACGTGTTTGGTGCAAATTTTTTCGAAATCGATCGAATAGTTTTCTCTCTAGATAATAATAATAATAATAATATTTATTAGTTAATCTCCAACTTTAATAAAATAACTCTCCTACCCCACCCTACAAGTCACAGTGAATCTGTTTAGTAATTTAAATGTATTTGTGAGAAAGTATGTGCCAGTTCCTGGTACCGTTTATTACCTTTGATGTTATAATTAAGTACCAGGAGACCGAGCTAAAGCTCGATTATAAGCAGGGCTATGATTTCAATAATAAATATTGGATTATTGAGTTTTGAGGTTAGGCCTATAACATTAAACAACTAAATAAAGGGTATACAACATTACGCTTACCTGTGATAAAAATACAGTTTAAAGAATTAACCATAATCTCAACGCTGTGCCTCAGAAATAAGTCAGGCCTAAATTAAAGTTTAATATTTCAATATCGATTTAGGCCTAGGGCCTAGTTCGCTCACGTCAATAACTATTATTGCAAATTTCCGTGAACATCGTTTAGGTTAGGCCTATAACATTAAACAACAAAATAAAGGGTATGTTTATTTAGCAGAAGTATTCGTTGCCATGGTAACTATAAATAGATACAACATTAGGCTTACCTCTAATAAAATACAGTTTAAAAGAAAGCAGATGATTATTGTAATGGCATTGAAAACATTTGCATCAGCTGTGCTTTGTATTGTTTAAAATGGACAAATTTCACTTTTTAATTTAATAAAAAGACGTAGAAAACGAATTTTCCCAGACTGGTGACCATTTCCAATCGATTTCTCGTGGCCAAAAGCCCCATATAAAATCAAAAAAATCAAAAATCCTTAGACGGAGATTCCAGATCCATTTAGCAGACAGACAATTATCTCTCGCTTTAGAAGATAAGATTCTATACCTTTATTATAATAACAGTAAATATTTGTATAAAAATCAAACTAATAATAAAAAACGGCAATTGAGAGATTAACATTATGTGTGTATGTTGCTGTTGAGACTGGTAAAATAATTGAAGAAAAGGCGTGATAAGCTACGTTATTGACAAGGGTCCCACGACAACACACATTTACTTTTTTAATATTTTTGATGTGATAACTTCTTTTGGCCCGTTGGGTACTTTCGCTTGACTATGTTTCTGAAATCTCGCGTCACGCAAACTTTTCGCGTAGACACAAGTCAGAGCGTGGAGAGGGAATAGGCTATACATAGTATATATAGACAAGTAAGCGCGTGGAGAGGGAATAGACGATACATAGTATATAATAATATGTTATTATAATTATTATAATATTAATATATTACAATAATATTATATTATAATAAGTATGCGAAAAATAGTGACCATTATAATGTAAGCATTATTTATTTAGTGACTAATGATTTTGAGTGAGGTATTAGTGTAACCACTCTATATAGAATTCTAAGAATAATTCAATATGTAAGGGATAATTATAATAATCATTATTATAATTATTATATTTTGTGCGTTTTAAGTTTTGTAAAGAAGATTGTTTTTTGTCTAACTGAAGTAAGTTTAGACAAAATTTTACATTTTGTGCATTTTCACAAAGTAAAATTTTATTGTAACTTATTATTACTCACTTAAATATAAAACTTAGCTTCATATTACAACAATGGAGGTCATACACGTTAATGGAGTATCTATTCCTCACAAAGTAGTTTCTTCTAGGTCACATGGCCAATGCTTATTCTACTCTTTGGCTTTAATTGTACATGACACGATTCACTGGGGTTTGAGGTGAGGACCAGAGTTGTTAGTCATGTTTCAAACAATTGGCGCTGGTTTTAAACCATATACTTTAAAAGTAACAGGAGATATTTATTCAACAAAAAAAAAAGAATATATCGTGGATATGAGCAAAACCGGTAACTTTTGGAATCTTCTGTGAAATTCTAGCATCATCCGAAATATTTTTTATGAATTTCAGGTGTATAGAGATGGTTATTTGTTGTGGGAGAGTTTTGGCGAACCGATTGAGGGAGTAGGGAGGCTAAGGTTTACTGGGGAACTGACGAGAGGCCACTTTGATGTTTTCATTCCTCTCACACCTTCTTTACCTGACAACTCATCAATGGATATTAGCATTGACTATGTAAGCATGAGTCAATGAGTACTTATATAGTCAATGATATTAGTGTGGAGGAAATACAGTCAGCTTCCCAATCCCATGTTTCAGACGATAGTCTCCAAATTTCTCAACTTCCAACCGCATCAGAACAGTGTACATCATCATCTGATGCAGTTTGGTCGCATCCAGAACAAATACCAAAAAACGAGGGAAAAAAGACGAAAGCGTTTTTCTAATACAAATCGCGTAAAAGCACATAGGCAAGCGATAAAAAAATACTGTCTCAAAATACACACATAATCAGCTAAAATACTTTAAGGTGTAACATTTGCTGTAGGTTAGGTAACCATATTATTGCAATAGCGAACATTGGCCTGTCAGCTTATAGTATATACAGACAAATAAGCGCGTGAACAGGGAATCTTCGATACATAATATATTATAATACTTTATTATAATTACTATATTAATAAATTATCCCTTACATATTGAATTATTCTTAGAATTCTGTGAAGAGTGCATTCACTAATACCTCACTCAAAATCATTAGTCACTGAATAAATACTGCTTACATTATAATGATCACTATTTTTGCATTCTTATTATAATTATAATATTATTAGATAATAGTATTATCTATATATATAAAATTCAATGTATGTCCGTCTGTTTGTCTGTTTGTCCTTTAGGCCGGCCACACACTGCAGCAGTCAGGGCGAGGCAAGGCGACGTAAGACAAGTCCTTCGACTTGCCTTGTCGCAAAGCGAACATACACAGCAGAAGGCGAGGCAAGTCAAGGCAAAAATGTTTTGGCGCGGTTTGACAGTCCAGCACAGAGTGATGGAAGTCACGTGACTTCACGCATGCGCGGAACGCTCTGACTAATTGACTTTTGACGAAACATAATTTTTGACTGCTTCGCTTTTTGACTAAAGGCGCCTTTCCGCCTCGCCTCGCCTCTTCTCTTGCAATGTATGGTGCTCCGTAAGCGCATATGCTTTCTCTGTCGCTCAAGACGCCTTTAGTCAAAATGCCTCGCCTCGCATCGCCTCGACTGTTGCAGTGTGTGGCCGGCCTTATGCGTTACCAAACCGTCCATCCGATTGCTTTGAAATTTTGCATAGTAACACAGGTTAACCCTGGGAAGGTTTTAGGCCATTTACCGAAGTATTAGGGCTACGCCCCAGTGGCCCTCAAAGTTTCAATGTTAATCTTATGGAAGGTCAATCTTAAGGAAGAAGAAGAAAGATTTCTTTTGATTTTATCAGGGGCACAAAAACAGCTGTTCGTATGAAAAGCTTAAACAGCTGATTTTGATCAAAAACTGAATATAATTTTAGGTTAGGCCTACAATGAACTAAAACACCAATTATTGGGCTAATTATTTAAGATATATAAAAGCCAAATACCACTCACTGACTGAACACTTAAAAAATAATACAATTACGTTAAAAAGACTGAAAATACCAACCACCACGGGCAACGCCGTACGGGTCAGCTAGTAATTATAATAATATTATTATATTATAATTATTATATTATAATAATGCAATTTCAAAATATGATATGATACTTTTTGACAATATATTGACTTGTGTAATTTGTTGACCTTTATTCTCCTCTAATATTAATACTGATAAAAATATAAATCGGTCATAGAAGTTATCACTTCCAATGTGTGGTCTTAAGCACACCCAATGTTTTCTTCTTTTTTTATTTTTTATTTTCCATTATCAGTTAGTGCAGATACAGTAAATACCGCTTGCTTTCCCTCGTCATTGTAGGGGTTGTCGTTTTTATTCCAGTCCTTCAGCTTCCACCCATGACTATAGGCCCATATTTTTTAATTTTTAAATATGTGTCAAAATTTAGACCCTAGGCGGTCTAGTGAAGCTAGAACTTTTTATGTACATACAGTATAATATGTCTCTTTATAAAAACGAAAGTTTGTTTCTATGTCCTCTATAGGCTCAAAAACTATTCTACCGATTTCACTAAAAGTTTCACAATTTATCAACATTAATGCCAGGAGTGTTTAGAGATTCAAATTACAGTCTAAGGGGTTAAAACGGGATTGTTATCCCTATACAATAAATGTAAATTAAATTTACCTCCTACAAGCTGCAATTGTGTGATATTATGCTTAAATGATATAAAAAGCCATTTACAATTCGAAGACGAAAGTTAAAGTACTGAAATGGCATAACTAAACTCAAAATTAACTAATAAATAATTCATACACTTATTCTTCCTAAATGCTCAACTAATTTCACCAACAAATTTCGCAATTTACACATATTAGTACCAGAATTGTTTAGAGAATATGCATGGTCACTACAATCAAAGAGATTAAAATTAGGTAGCTACCTCTATACAATACATATAAATTTAACTAACTTCCTACTAGATGTAAAGCTAATATTGTGTAATATTATTCTTAAGTGACACGAAAAGATATTGAAATTCGATTACTTAAGTCAAAGGGATGAAGTGGGATAACTAACCTTAAAATTTAGTCATCTCGAAAGCCCAGCTAAAATTTGATTCAAAAATTGAATTTGGTAAAAGCCCCCTAAATTCAGAAATTATAATTATAAAAACCTTTTAATTATAAACATCCCCAAAAACTTTTTAATTTTATATACATACAGAGTGATACAAAAGTCCGGCCACCCCTTAATAATTTTAAAATTATTGCACATATCAACTCCGTACTTTCAGAAACACTATTCAATTTTTTAAAATAATTATTTTATTATGGTTTAAAAAAACATATCCGCCATCTTGGATCCGATATCTTGAATGTAACTTTGTTTTTTTAAATGGCAACGTAGGTTATTTGGCATTTCGTTTTAAAGGTCTATTTAAATTGAACAAATTTTGTATTTAAATTTGTTTTCTATCTCTCATAGTTAGCTGGAAATAAATTAAAATCAGATTTTTTGGCCTCATTAAAAAAAATCTGTAAAATACATCACAATACATCATCAACGATTGTTTTCTCTTGAAATTCTACATCGAAATGATGTATCACATGACCAACTTCCCATTTAAAACAACTAAGTTACATTCAAGAAGGCTGACCCAAGATGGCGGATAAATTTTGTATTTTATAATAAAATAGTTAAAAAAAATTATAGGTTTCTGAAAGTACAGAGTTTTTTTTTTGCGCGAGGTGTAAAAAATGTGCAGGCACATGTCCTGTTGGTACCGCACAACAGGGTTATGTGGGGATGGCCCTGTGCCGATCCACTAAAAATCTCACCTCTTTTTCTGCCTTTTATGACTGGCGACGGAATCACCATTAAGCATACTTCATCACCAATCAAGGGTCCGTCTTCAGCTTACCTCAGCTGTTCTTCTTTCCTTCTAATGATTAAATTGATAAACCTTTCAATAATCTTCCATTTTTCTTCTTCTTCTATCATCATAACCACCAGGCTTTCCGGTGAAATCATTGACCCAAGCTGTGTTTCCAGAACTTCTCTCTCTGTCTTCCATCGTACACATTGAAAGACGGTGTGTTCTGCGCTGTCTTCTTCCGCCTCACAATATAGACAGCGGGCCTCTTCTGATCTCCGAAAGCGATGTAGGTACGCCCGAAAACATCCGTGTCCTGTCAGTGCCTGCGTCAGATAATAGCTCGACTCTCCATGTCGTCTATTCATCCATTCCTCGATGTTAGGAATCATTCTATATGTCCAACGACCAGATACATCCTCATCCCATCTTTCTTGCCACTTCCTGAGAAGTCTCCGTCTTGCATTCAATTTTATATCAGCCATCGTCGCTGTTCCATATTTCCTCTCGTCAAATATCTCGCTCCTTTCCCAGGCCAAAAGATCTACTGGGGGTATTCCAGCCACTACTGTTACCGCTCCTTGGGAGACTGTCCTAGACGCCGCAGTGACTCTTAGTGCTACTCGCCTCTGTACTGATAGCAACTTTCTCCTATGCACCAGCTTGTTCATGGCTTCGCTCCAGGCCGGTGCTGCATATAATATTATGGAGTTTACCACACTAGCGAATAACCTTCTTTTCACCTCTCTCGGCCCGCCAACATTGGGCATCAAGCGTGAAAGGAAAGTACAGAGTTGATATGTGCAACAATTTTTAAATTATTAAGTAATGGCCGGACATTTTTTTGTTTTGTTGTTAATTTAACATAATAAAGTGATTCTAAATTTGTCAAGTATGTTGATAGAGTAATGAATGTAAATTCATTGAATAAACATGTGTTGCTAAGTTTTTTATCTGAACCAGCTGTTTTATCTGGCATAAGGCTGGGAGTGGACTCCAGTATTTTCACCACTTTTAAGCTTAAAAATCAAAAGTCAACATACAAATATACAATGACTGAATGAAACAGCGAACCAGAAAAATAAAAATATACCTAAACATTTTCGTATTTTTGTCTTAAGTAGTTTTTGCTCTACGTTAATTCTATGAGAGTCAGTCAGGGAAAAAGCAGCTAATATATATTGGGAGTCCCTCACCTGCTCGTTTCGCTCATCAACCCCGGTGGCAACCCATGACGGAGCCAATGGAAACAGATTATTGTATACTCTGATAATTTGAAGGAAATGACGACCAAGCGTTGACCTATAGCTAATATAAGACAGAGATCAAAATAGACACGGCCAACCCCAATAATTCTAATTACGGCTGCGTTGTAATTTCACCGTTAATATTTGAATAATGAATAATCAAAATTTCAAACAAATTTTTATATTACCACTAAAGGAAACAATACATGTAACACCAGATGTTCGTCTTTTAATACTGTAAGCTTTTTGTTTATTTTTACATAATCTAAACAAAATTACCTGATTCCAAATTTACCAAATTGGTTGCAAATAAACGTGTTTTGGTTCATTCTATGCCTAAGATAAAATTATGTAAAGTTTTTGATCCAAATCATTTGTTTTATTTATAACTAGGGTAAATTCCTGCGTGCTCCGCACGCCAACCCCGTTGGAACCTTCTATTCACACAATCATGCTATGTTTTCTTCGTAATAAAGGTGTAGGATTAATGACAACCCCAAAGCTAAGATGGTAAATAATGTTAAATGTCCAAATCAAATTATTTCATATATTTTATAACAACAGTTATAACAAAGGTTAAAAGAACCAGCAAGGCTCAGTTCCACACTTTAATAAAACCTAACCTAAAAGTTAGAAATACAAATAATTAATTGCTTCAAAGTTTGAAATCCGCTGTTATTTTATTCAATTGATTCAATTAATTATGGTAATGAACGTAAATACATTCAAGAAATATCTATTCGTTCATCAATCTAGGCCTAATCTAAGAATTAATTTTTTCAAACTAAATTTCCTAATATTGAAATAAAAAATGTTTTTATCAAAATTAATAATAGCCTATGTTACTCAGGGATAGTGAAGCTTTTTATTAGTCAAACTATTTTTTTCTATCGGTTCAGTAGTTTTAGAGATTACCCTCTACATACAAACAAACAGATTTTACCTCTTTATAATATTAGTATAGTTGTGTAACAACAGATGTTAGAATTGATTTATAATACAGCAACAATTTTTTCGTAGATTTTGTTTACTTTTAGTTTGTTAAATCTAACGTTTGAACTTTTGTTTCTGATGAATAATAAACCGAGTCTAAATTTGCTAAGTTTGTTGCTATGGTAATGAATTTAAACAAACATTTTTTTCTAAGCTTTTGGTCCAAACAGCTGCTTTATTCGCCAGTTTTACGCTTTAAAATACAAATTTTGCAAAATCTTCACCTTCTAAATCTTTTACTGCTAGCAATTTCACAATATTCCGACATCAGCTTGACATCTTTAACGTATAATTGTATTAGCCTTCCTTGTTACCTATTAGCAATAATCGGTGATTTCTTATCAAGCAGTACTGCTTGGCTATTTGAACTCCGAAACTGATTAGGAATATATTATTGCTCATTACCCATTCTCTGATGTTTTCCCATTGGATATTTTTTACCAGTTCCCAATCATCGACCATTGGCTTTTGATGTAGATTTCTCTTTGAGAGTCCTCAACACCCGAGCAAAATTCTCGAGTATAATTAATTAGAAAATAAATGTAGACACAAGTGCCACCAGTGTAAATGTTTAAATTTGGCATTACTCTATTGGATTACACCCAAGGTAGACGGCCCAGAAGCCTTCCGTCACGCAATGTATTTGGTTTAACCAATGTTCTATAATTCCCAAAGCACGACTTCCACCGCCCAGTCACGAAGCTAAAAGAGTTCCCCCCTCGCCTCCGCCTCCTCTACTACTTGTTTGAGGAAGTAGACCTTTAAACAGCTTTAAATAGGCTAAACAACTTTCCACACTCCCGATCCTGCTCTTGCACTCGACCATTAGTCATTTTAGGTACCGTACAATTAAACTAAGACAGAATCAATAATTCGACCACGCAGCTAAACCGCAGACGTGAGTTGAGCAAATTTCCAAAATTAAGTTTATAGGCCTACGTTTTAAGGTTTCAACCAACAATTTGAAAATAGGTCTATTCACGACGGTGCTGAACAGCTGCAAAATGGTTCGCACGCCATTCCGCATATTGGGAGTGTCTTCAATACACAAAGCATTGCGTGCTTCGTTCGCCAACCCTCGTATTGGGAGTATATTCAATACACAATTCATTGCGTGCTCACGCCATTCCGACTATTGGGAGTACCTTCACTACACAAAGCATTGCGTGCTTCGCACGCCAACCCCACGGTAGCATCCACCATATGGCTTTGAACCTTGTACTTCTATGGTATTTTACGTTTTGGTCGATTTTGGGGGAACCAAGCGAGCCATAAGGTCGCGTAAAAAACAAAATGTGCAGAATAACATCCTATTATGTGCAGAATAATAAAAAATTTAATTCTCGTAGTAAAAATCTCAAAAAATAGTTACTTCCGGTCAAAAAACGTACTTCCGGTTGTTGGATTTGTTTGGCTAACGAACTCGTCCGAGCCACGTAGGCAACCAACATGTGTACCAAATTTGGACTAAATCGAACTTAAAATGCGGCCGCTAGAGTGCGAACACATATATATATGATTTTTAATGACACAAAACGTGTTCTGGGGACCATGATCGGTGCTCATTTGCTACTCCCGACCTTGGGTCTCACCATAAGGGCCACTGCAATAGCTCATTTTTCCTATGGAAATTCGCTAATAATGGGAATCATAAATCTTGGATTTTAATGTTTGTTATCATTTTAATATTAAAAGGATTTACGTCAAACTTCTAGAAGATGGTGTTAAGGGTGTGCAGTACCACTCGATTTCAGTGAGCGGAGCCAACGTTGAGAAGGCTGGCCTATGATATAGACCAGGGAAATTAGACAATAAATCCTAAATATTTTTCTACAGCGCCGATCGAAATGCGGTTTTCTGCATTGTGTTCGGACAAGTCTCAGGAAAAAAGTCTACATATAATACCTTGTCGGCAGACAAAAAGTGCATTTTGGGCATGCATAAAGTGCATCATTTCCCATAATTTATAAAAATTGTTTGAATTCATGAAAACTTATCAAAATTTGTATACAGGAGTTTTGGGGTCGGTAAGTGCCCCCCTTGCCCCATGGGGGGTCCCAGAGTGATCGGACATATTTTTGAAGGGCAGATTCGGAATTAGCGACCCCAAAAACCCCCGAGTGTACATCTTCCAGTGATTTACTGAGCCTTTTCATTTTTTGCCGAAATGCCCCCCCCCCCCTGCCTGCCCCATTTTTCAAGGGCAGATTTGGAATCTGCGACCCCCAAAATGGAGGTATAATTTCCATTGGAAAAATGAGCTATTGCAGTGGCCCTTATGTAAGACCCAAGGTAGGGGGTAGCAAATGAGCACCGATCATGGTCCCCAGAACACGTTTTGGGGTGTCATTAAAAATCATATATATATGTGTTCGCACTCTAGCGGCCGCATATTAAGTCCGATTTGGTTCAAATTTGGTACACATGTCGGTTGTCTACGTCGCTCGGACGAGTTTGTTAGCCAAAAAATCCTACAATCGGAAGCACGTGTTTTGACCGGAAGTAACTATTTCTTGAAATTTTTCCTACGAGAATAAACTTGTTTTTGAGTTTTTTTCTACAAATATAAATGCATGATGTTATTCTGCACATATTTTTTCTACGCGACCTTATAGCTCACTTGGTTCCCCCAAAATCGATCAAAACGTAAAATACCATAGGAGTACCCGCTTCAAAGCCATGTGGTGGATTCTACCGCGGGGTTGGCGTGCGAAGCACGTAATGCATTGTGTGTTGAAGATACCCCCAATACGGGGGTTGGCGTGCGAAGCACGCAATGCTTTGTGTAATGAAGATACTCCTAATATGCGGAATGGCGTGTGAACTATTTTGCAGCTATTCAGCACCGTCGTGAATAGACATATTTCCCAAATTGTTGGTTGAAACCCTAAAACATAGTCCTATAAACTTAATTTAGGAAATTTGCTCAACTCACGTCAGCGGTTCAGCTGCGTGGTCGAATTATTTTTATTTCCGCCATGTGCACACGACATTTCAATTTGTAGAAAGCTTCAATGTATAATGGCAGTAGATAAACAAAATTTCCCCGGCGTTTTATCGTTTGTAAATGACTCGACTGTAAATATCGTTTTTCGTCTTGTTTATAACCAAAAAATATCTTTAATAAAAATTGATGATTTACCATTTATGTCATCTACGAGTTATAATTTAGACGTTCATGAACAATATCCTGCAAATTACAAAAGATTATCTTCGAAATTCCATGAAAGATAAGTTATAATGAAGAGCATCTTCTCTTTATGAGTTTAACCAGTCTAAAAAATGTCAAAGAATCGTCTTATTCTAATAACTAGCTGGCACGACCCGGCTTTGCACAGATAGACAAATCAAAGTTAAATGTATATTAAAAAAAGATATATTATATCAATAAATATATTACACTATGTATTTCTTATGGGGATTTTTAGTAACTTTGCCCCCCCCCCCCAAACTTCCCTAAAATTTCGATTTTTTTTTCAACCCTTTCTTAGCGAGCACTTAGGTCCCTAGAGGAAGCTACATAATAAATTTCATTCCTATCCGTTCGGTGTTTCTTTTTAGTAACTTTACCCCCCAAACCCCCCTAAAATTTCGAATTTTTTAAAACCCTTTTTTAGCGAGTACCTAGGGCCCTAGAGGAAGCTACATACCAAATTTCATTCCAATCCGATGGTTTTAGAGAAATCGTGAGTTTGTAACCTTGACCCCCCCAACGCCCTAAAATTTCGAATTTTTTAAAACCCTTTCTTAGAGAGCATTTATTGCCCTAGAGGAAGCTACATACCAAATTTCATTCCAAACCCTTTGGTAGGTTTTGAGTAATAGTGATTTAGTAACTTTGACCCCCCAAAACCCACCCTAAAATTTAGAATTTTCGGAAATCCTTTCTTAGTGCGCGTCTAGAACCTATAAAGAGTATTAGTGCCAAATTTCATGTTTGTAGGCCTCGTGGTTTTGGAGAAACTGTGATGAGTCAATGAGTCAATGGTATTTGGCTTTTATAAGTATAGATAATTCGACCACGCAGCTGAACCGCTGACGTGAGTTGAGCAAATTTCCAAAATTAAGTTTATAGACCTATGTTTTAGGGTTTCAACCAACAATTTGGGAAATAGGTCTATTCACGACGGTTCTGAATAGCTGCAAAATGGTTCGCACGCCATTCCGCATATTGGGAGTATCTTCAATACACAAAGCATTGCGTGCTTCGCACGCCAACCACTGTATTGGGGGTATCTTCAACACACAATGCATTGCGTGCTTCGCACGCCAACCCCGCGATAGAATCCACCACATGGCAATACTATGGTATTTTACGTTTTGATCGATGTTGGAGGAACCAAGCGAGCTATAAGGTCGCGTAAAAAAAACAAAATGTGCAGAATAACATCCTATTACCTTATTCTTTGATAAATTGGTTTGCAAATAAACGTGTTTTGACACATTGTAAGCCTAACCTAAAATTATGTTAAGTTTTTGATCAGCTGTTTTGTTAAAAATATGTAACAACAGATGTTTAAATTGAATTATAATGCGGCAAGCGGTTTTCGTTGATTTTTGTTTGTGTTTGCTTTAAGTTTGTTAATCTAACCTAAAAAAACTGTCGGTTGTGAATAGTAATAAACTGATTCTAAATTCGCTAAGTTGGTTGTTTTGGTAATGAATGTAAACAAACATGCGTTGCTAAGCTTTTGATCCGAACAGCTGTTTTATCAGAAGTTTCACTATTGTTTCGCTTTAAGATACACATTTTGCAAAATCCTTTCTTAGTGCGTGTCTGTGACCCCCTATAAGAATATACCTTTAAATGTTTGTGTTTGTATCTTAAATTGTTATCGCTCTAAGTTGATTCTAAAAGGCAGTTAGTCAGGAGAAAGCCTCATATATATTGATAGAGAGATTAATCTAAATGTCATAGAT
>JAGFPH010005428.1:58629-97305 GCA_018207615.1 Philaenus spumarius | reverse complement strand
TGGACATGTCTGGTGCAAATTTGGTTGAAATCGATCGAATAGTTTTCGCTCTAGCTTTGTATACATACAGACATACAGACATACAGACATACATACAGACATACAGACATACAGACATACATACAGACATACATACAGACATACAGACAGACATTTTGTAAAAATCACTTTTTTGGACTCAAGGGGTCCCAAAACGGATATTTCCACAAAAATCTCAACATCGATTTTTTTTGCGATCACTTTACTTTCTCTATACTATAGTATAGTGAGAAAGTAAAATTAAAATTCAGGTAGAAGTGGAGCGGAAACCAGTCGACCGTGCTGACCCTCCGTAGGCTTCAACTTCCGCCTCACTCTGAGTTGAATTTTACTATAGTACTGTAGCAATTATTTGGAGGGTATATTATTTCATTTGGGAGAATATACTTGCTTTCAGAAAACAATTTTTACTATTTGTTAGAATTGAAATAGTACAGCAATACAACAATACACGTTAGAATAAAACTAATGTAATATTAGTTTTTTGTAGTTTAAACTTCATAATGGGGTTTACTTAAAGATGATGTACGTTACTGAAAAGAAGAAATTTGGATCTTGAATTAAACACTGCGACACGGATATTCATAATTCAATGTGGTTGTGAATAGGAGCCGATGTAGCTAGGTCAGGTAGTAGCGTGGCAAGCCTCCATAAGGCCAAAGCTATCAACTAAACTGTAAACGGACAATAGTTTATAGATAATGTTAAGTAATGCCTTTTATTTTTTTATATCGCCTAGACAGAGTGGTCAGCTTCGACTGTCCGAAACTTTACTTGGTTATTTGTCAGCTAAAAACAAGCAAATAATGCAATATAACATGTGTCCTATCTCGATTTGATTTCTGTCTGTCCGTCTATATGTGATTTTTACAAAATACCCTAATATCTCAGCAACGGTTAAGGATGTAATCATGAAACTAGGTATGGATATTGATCTAAATAGGGTTCGTTTTACTAAAAATGTTTTTATTGCTTTTCATTAATATGACCACCTTCAGCACTTGGATAGCCTACATTCGACTCCTAATTTTGAGTTTTCACCGTTATTTATCACTCAATTATTAAAAACAATTTGTCTTAAATAGTCTAAAAATATTGTAACCTTAAATTTTGTGTGTAATATTTATAGTTTTCTAGATATTCAACGTTGAAAATTTTCAACAACCTCCATTTTGAAACGGATTGTTGGTGGAAAACAAATTTATTAAGTAAAATGAACCCTATTTAGATCAATATTTATATACACAGTTTCATAGTTATATATTAAACCGTTTCTGAAATATTAAGGTATTTGTAAAAACCTTTCAAACACATTTTTTTAAAATTTTTTGTATTTTAGTATCTATAAATAAAGGCGCTGAAACCATTACTGAAACATGTGATGAAACTGGCTCTTGGTTCGTCCTTTCTCTGCCAGATTTCACCACAACCTCTGCAACATAGAATCACGTTATTTATTTAATGGTAGAACTAATTACATAAAACTATAAAACTCTAATAGACATGTAAATTTATTCGATACGTGCTGATTGCCTACTCTGTCCACTTTCAATTTAATCGAGATATTAAATCTAATTGATCATAAATATAGACTATTTAATTTGTTACATTATAAAATGTAGTTACAACGTACGTTGGTAACTTCTCTAAAACTAGCCTAAAGCTCAAACCAATATAATATATTACGACCTTTACTACGAAAAATGTTTTAGTTTTTACTGCACAAATGATTGATTCAAATATTTTCGGAGCGTCATTATTCATTTAAGCGACCTTGAAAACTATATATTTTACACTTAAAACATCAGTCGTTGTCGATTGTTTTAACATATCACATCACCCCTTCCCACCCCATCAGTAGGGATTCTATTGGTATTTTACCCCTAAATATATTTCCCATACAGTAAGTCATTTTAAATTAAAATTGGCCCATGCTTTCAAGTTATGCTGACATATATACTAATTCTACATACATAATTTTTATTTATGTTATTATATCAACTTATCTTAAAAAGCTATTTGTTGTGAAGGCTAATTAACTGACTCTAAACTTTCCAAGTTGGTTACTATGGTAATACAAATTAATACTTTCAAGAAACGTGTGTCGGTTAGGCCTAACCTAAAATTGTGTTAAGCTTTTAATCTAAATCAGTTGTTTTGTTTATCACACTAGAGGAAGCCCCTGCGTGCTCCGCACGCCAACTACGTTTTAACCTTCTACACACATAAAATCATGTTAGGTCTTCTTTATAATAAAGGCGTAGGACTAATAATAACTCCAAAGCTAAGATTATGGTAAATAATGTTAAATGTTCAAATTAACTTATTTATAATAGCAGTTAATAAAGGTTAAAAGAACCAGCAAGGCTCACGTCTACACTTTAATTAAAACCTAACCTAAAAGTTAGAAACGCAAATAATTGCTTCAAAGTTAGAAATCGGCTGTTAATGGACATATTGGAGCAAACAGCTGTTTTATCTGTTATTTTATTCAAATGGTTGCTATGGTAATAAATGTAAATATATGTGTTGGTTCATCAGTCCAGGCATAACCTAAGATATTTTAACTAAATTTACAAATATTGAAATAAAATGTTTTTATCAAAATGAATTATAATCTATGTTACTCAGGGATAGTGTAGCTTGTTATTAGTAAAAGTATTTTTTTTTCAATCGGTTCAGTAGTTCTAGAGACTACGCCCTACATACAAACAAACAAAAAAATTTTACCTCTTTATAATATTAGTATAGATATATATATATTTTGGTCTACAGAGCTTAAATTTGGAACACATATTTTTATTTAAACTTTTCAAGTGTATATAAAACAATTTTTTTTTTTTTTCAAAATAACGGATGTCAAATATCTTGAAAACCGTTAACATTACAGAAATAATATACCATTGTATTCTATACTAGGGAAAACCCCTGGGTGCTCCGCTCGCCAACCTCGTTGGAACCTTCTTTACATATAATCATGTTATGTTTTCTTTATATTAAAGGTGTACGATTAATAATAACCCCAAAGCTAAGATGGTAAATAATGTTAACTGTTCAAATTAAATTATTTCGTATATTTTATAACAGAAGTTATAATAAAGGTTAAAAGAACCAGCAAGGCTCGGGTCTACACTTTAATTAAAACCTAACCTGAAAGTTAGAAATACAAATAATTGATTCAAAGTTAGAAATCGGCTGTTAATGGAAGTATTTGAGCTGTTTTATCTGTTATTTTATTCAGTTGGTTGAAATTTTAATAAATGTAAATACATGTGTTGGTTCGCCAGTCTAGGCATAACCTAAGATTTTTTCCGACTAAATTTAAAAATATTAAAATAAAAAATGTTTTGATCAAAATAAATTACAGCCTATGTTATTCAGAGATAGTGTAGCTTTTTATTAGTAAAACTATTTCTTCAATCGGTTCAGTAATTCCAGAGAGTGCCCTACATACAAACAAACAAATTTTACCTCTTTATAATATTAGTATAGATTATATCAACTTATCTTAAAAAGTTGTTTGTTGTGAAGGCTAATTAACCGATTCTAAACTTGCCAAGTTGGTTACTATGGTAATACAAGTTAATGCTTTCAAGAAACTCGTGTCGGTTCGGTATAGACCTAACCTAATATTGTGTGAAGCTTTTAATCTAAATCAGCTGTTTTGTTTATAATATGTAACAAGAGATGTTTAAATTATATACAGTAAGTATTATTCGTAGATTTTTTGTTTGTGTTTTCTTTTATTTTGTTAACCTAAAAGCTGTTGGTTCTGGAGCTTAACTGATTAATTGATTATAAATTTGTTTGGTAAACTGGTTGCTATGGTAATGATTGTAAATGCATTTTACAAACGTGTGTTGGTTCACTATAGGCCTTACCTAAAATTGTGTCAAGAAGATTTTGATCTGAATCAACTGTCTTATATGTTATAGGGAGTGAACCCCGGATAAAAAAAAAAAAAAACGGTTAGAAATAAAAATTTTGGAAGATAATTTCTTACTGAGCGTTCATGACCTTATTGGAATATACCTTCAAATTTTCGTATTTTATTCTCTGTAGCCTTTGCTCTACATTGAATCCACGTAAGTTAGGACAAGGCCGCTTATACAGGGTGAAGATATGCAGAAACTTCGGGAGCTCATTCAACATGTAAAAGCAATGTTTTCCATATATTCGCCATTTGTTTTTACAAAATAATTCATATATAGAGAAATATTTTACTGACTGAGTTCAAACTTGGCATGAAGTTTAACCTAGCAATGATCTCTCTCTAGTAAAATAAGCGATTACATCCAATCACGCGTTTCAAAATGGCGGCTGTTTGAAAATTTCAAACCTTAACTATTCAAAAACCGTAATAAAAAATATTAAAAATATGTAAAGGTAACTTTTTTGTAGTCTTTTTGATTCCCTATCGGATGATGCAACTGTCAAAACAATCGGATGAAGGATAATAGCTGAGTTAAAGATAATAACAGCAAATGTAGCCTACATACGATATTGTTCTGTTTACTGTGTTGGTATAGGATGCCGAGTTGAACGAACCAATTACTACACATAACTTAACTGTAATCCTTCATCCGATTGTTTTTACAGTTAAACAGTTACACCATCCTATAAGGAATCAAAAGAGCTACAAAAAAGTTGTCTTGACATTTTTCGTTAAAATGTACGTTTTTCGAGTAATTTAGGTTTGTAATTTTAAAACAGCCGCCATTTTTAAACGCATGATTGGATAAAATCGCTTATTTTTCTTCCGCTAGATCGTTGTTAGGTTAAACTTCATGCCAAGTTTGAACTCAATTAGGCTAATATTTTTCTGGATATGAATTATTTTGTAAACAAAAACAAAATGGCGGATATCTGGAAACGAAACATTTCTTTGTTTCTTTACTTTTACATGAAGAATGAGCTCCCCGAAGTTTCTGCATATCTTCGTGAATCACCCTGTATATAGAGATATAGCGTATACAGGGTAACTAATAGTCTGGAGGCACACCTGTAACTTTTGAGTGAGTAATTGGAAAACCCCAAACCCAGGTAATGTTTACCAGGTATAAAAATGTACTTTTTTACTCATAAGACAAATTGTTACCTTGGTTTGGGAGCAGCTCAAAAATTTTAAATGCAAACCCCTGCCTTGAGATTCCTTATTTTAAAGATATTGGTACAAGAATGTAAATGACGAAAACTAGAGGTCCTTATCTTATTCCTGTCTAAAGTTATTTACGGTTAAAGACGAGAATGACTCAAGTCCTTCTAACTTTTTAGTGAGTGATTGGTGAAGAGTCAAATCCAAGGAATGTATATTAGGTATTAGGATGAACTTTTCATGAATAGGAAAACTTTGATTCCGTTTCAAAAATTGGAAATATTTAGGACAGCTCAAAATTTGTATACGCAAATCCCTGTAATGTGACCATTTATTTTAAATTTATTAACAAAAAACAAAAAAACTAACAGTACAAATTTGAGGCCTCTGTCAACCCTACTACAAATTACAACAGTCAAAATATATTATATTTTTAGGAAAACAAAAAGGGTATTTTCATTCCACTAGGTCTAGTCTGAGCCATTGTTATCAAAGTCTATCAGTAGTTGAGTATTTTTCAGTCTTTTATTAGTCTCTTGCCAGTTTTGTCCAGGGAAACATCTTTCTTCTACTTTATCATGAAGTAGTGTTTAATGTGTAGTAGGGTTAGTTTTGCACTGTTAGTTTTCTTTTGTTAATACCTTTAAAATTAATGGTCACATGACAGGCGTTTGCGTCTACACATTTTGAGCTGCCCCCAATATTTCATATTTTTGAAACGGGGGCAAAGTTTCCCCGTACATAAAAAGTACATCCTTAATACGTAATAAACATTCCTTGGATTTGGCTCTCTACCAATCACTAACTAAAAAGTTAAAAGGCTTTGAATCATTCTCGTCTTTAACAGTAAATAACTTTAGATAGGAATAAGATAGAGACCTCTAGTTTTCGTAATTACATTCTTGCACCAATAAGTTTAAAATGAGTGATCACCAGGCAGAAGTTTGCATTAAAATGTTTTGAGCTGACCTCAAAATTTCCCATTTTGAAAATGGTATCAAGTTGTCTTATGAGTAAAAAAGTACATCTTTATACAAAGTAAACATTACCTAAGTTTGGTTTTTTCCAATTACTCACTCAAAAGTTACAGGGATGTCTCCAGACTTTTAGTTCACTCTGTATATCTTTTATGAAGATTTTTATAGCTTCTTATAATTAATCAACGTAGATTGATTTTTTCTAATAAATTTTCAATTTGCTGTCACATCTGTTCTGCTTTTCTCATGGCCTCTTGTGTTTTTGTCACAGTACTACTTTTTGTAATGACTTCTTTCAAGAACATTATTCTAGTATTCCCTAAACGCAGAAATGAAAAATCATACGCTTTATAGTAACGTTTCGTTCATGGAAACCAACACCCTAATTTTAAAGTACCCGGGTAGATTTTATTATCGCTTTATTAAACATATATTTACTGAATTCAAGCTCCCAATTCGAATAGAAAGTGCCCCTACATCTAAAATAATTCTTGAAACAAATTTGTAAGTATTTTAGTTCAAATTATGACGACCACTTTAAAACGATAATTTATGAAAATTATGTTCGGGGGAATACTGTGCGTCCTTGCACACCAAACTTTGAGCTCATTCCGGTCGCACTTATGGAGTCTTAAAAATAAAGGTTTTTTTATAAGCTTCAACTTTCCTATTGATTTAATGTTTCTCTCAAAAGTAAACAGTTTACCTACTAAAGCAAAAAAAACCGTTTTTTTTACCCTTTCGACTTCCCTTAACTCTCTTCGGGAAAGGGGAAATTGGTAGATTTTTTCTACAATCTCTATGATAAAAACAACCAGTTTGCAAAAGATCTAACCTGGGCGTATTCATTCTTACAAAAAATTTAATTGTGTGCTTAGACCACACGGAAGAAGTGTTAACTTTTTATCACAACTTACGAAATGAGAAAGCACAATGTTAATTTTTTAACACAAGTCACGAAATGAGAAAGCGCAATGTCCATTTCAGTGGTATTTCTAATTAAACTATACATTGTATTAACATTAACAGATTAAGCCTATGATGTAGGACAATCTGTTACACTTATATACCCAACTCAAATGTATACTAGAGAAGGTATAGCAAGTGCCGTGGTTTCGAGATGCGCAGTATACTAGGAGTTGATTCTAGTGGTGGGGGGTCAGAGAGACTCAGTCTATTGCCTCACTCCGAACATAATGCTCCGGTCTAGAAGCCCTTGTACATCAGTGATAGCAGCGTGGTGTCCCTTCCCCTCCAGCGTTCGGCGTTCCCACTTGCCTAAATTGTTCCCTCCCGCCAGCGCATCTTAGAGGTCATGCTATAACTGACGAATTATACTAAATTTGCAATGTCATCGTGGCTTAAACGGCTAAGGCGCTAATCTTTGGTGATGGACTCTGCTGGTTCGAATCTCGGCAAAACCAAAACTTTTTTCAAAGAGATGGAATAGAGCGTTTTACATTAGGAGCGTTTCTATTTAGGAGCGTTTCACAAAATGCATGGCGAAACGCGTGACGGTAAAACAGAAAACAAGAAAACTATTGTACTCTGCTATACACACATGTATACAATTTTTTTGGTCGTGGTACGTCTGTATTGTAAACCAAAAACCTTATGTTTGATTATATTGTCCGTATATTTGCACCATGCATGTATATGCGACCACTCAAATAAACGTTTACTGCAGCAATGCTATTTGTACACCAAATGAGGCTAACTAATACTAAAGCTGTGGCATGCCATTCCCAGTATCCGTGAAATTAAAGCTCTGTCAATAATTAACCAATCAATCAAGCTTACCAATTACTGACACGTTCTGAATTCATTGATCACTTCTTGTCCAGGATGTTTAATATAAACCATAATTATTAGAGAAATTGATTGTACAGAGTGATTGGTAAATAAGGTGTAAAACTTCTAGCGTTTGTTTCTTACATAAAATAAACGGTACCAGGAACTGGCACATACTTTCTCACAAACATATTTAAATTATTAAACAGATTCACGGTGACTTGTAGGGTGGGGTAGGAGAGGTGATTTTGTATTAAAGTTGTTTTCCCATAAAAATCCATAAAATAACGGAAAAACCAACTTTTCTCAAAAACGGCTCAAACGATTTTGATTAAAATTTTACAGTTTATAGTAATTTAGGTCCCTAATAAACTATAAAATTTTAATCAAAATCGTTAGAGCCGTTTTTGAGAAAAGTTGATTTTTCCGTTATTTTAAGGGTTTTTATGGGAAAATTACCCTTAAAAATAAAAAATTCACAAAAATGAAAAAAACGCTTGGAGATACCGTGGATTAGTACCTCCATACCAAATTTCATCAAAATCGGACGACTGGTTTAGGCTCTAGGTCTGATAACATCCACACAGACACACAGACACACAGACACACAGACACACAGACACACAGACACACACACAGACATCACTCCGAAAACCACTTTTTTAGGTTCAGGGGGACCCAAAACGGATATTTCCACCAAAAACTCAAACTCGAAAATTTTGACGAATACAATACTTTCTCCATATACTATGGTATAGGGGGAGAAGTAAAAACTATTATTCGATGACGTAGCTGTACCCCTGACGTGAGTTTCCAAAATTAAGTTTGTATTAATGTTTTAGGGTTTCATTTGGGAAATTGGTCTACTCACAAAGGCGCGGAATGCGTGTACGAACTATATTACACGCATTACACTCTTTACGAATGCGTGTGACTTCATAATTGTTTTAAAGTAGACGAGGGGATATATTAAAGTATTAGAGTAACTAATAAATATTATTATTAGCTTAATGAGAATTTTTAGAAAGGTGCGGTTTTTTAATATGGTAGGATACATTAAGGGCTTCAAATAAGCAAAATGTTATCAAAATTGTTAGAGCCGTTTTTTTATAAAAAAATAACTGATGTTTTGGAGGTTTTTCCAAAAAGGGGATTGTTTTTCTAAATTTTTCAAAACCTTTTTTCGTGCATCTATACAGGCTTAATTGACATGTTTGGTGCACGCACATTTGTTCGAAATCGACCGAACAGTTTTCTCTCTAACTTTGTATACATACAGACAGACATTTTGTAAAAAACACTTTTTTGGAATCAATGGGTCTCCAAACGGATATTTCCACAAAAATCTCAACATCGATTTTTTTGCGATCACTATACTTTCTCTATACTATAGTACAGTGAGAAAGTAAATAAACGAAAAATGCTTACTGTGTTATAATTCAAACTTCTGTTGTTACACGTTACAAATAAAACAGCTGATTTGGATCGTAAGTTTAACACAATTTTAGGTTAGGCCTGCACCGAACCAAAACACGTTTCTTGAAAGTATTTAGATTCATTACCAAATAGACAAATTTAGAATCAGGTATTTATTCTTCCCAGCCGACAATTTTTTTATGTTAGGTAATAGCAAACACAAAAAAAATGAAAAATTCTTACTATACCGTAATTCAAATACCTATCACTATTAAAATTATGCCAACTTTATTCTTTACTAGGCCTATTTGATCAGCTTGAAGTACTGCTTTACCGGTATCACTTTTTGGTCATATTTTATAATTTGAAAACCGCCTCTCTTCTATATAAAAATTAAAAATCTCTGCCCTCTAATCAATCGTCATTCCCGGAAAATATCGTAGGATTCAATAATCTGTTTGCATTTGCTTCGCCGCTGGGGTTTGTGAGTGAAGCGAGCAAGTGTTGGAGCCCTCTAATATAATAAATTACAGAACCAATTTGATATTATTTTACAGTCAAACAGACAGAGCCAATCAAAGTTCAGGAAAATGATTAGTCTTTCTTAGTTATATAGGCTATGTATTGGTCATGGATAGGTTCAGGATTAGTTGTACAGTATACAAGGAAGCTGCTGCCCGTTTATAATATCCGTGAAATTACCGCTCGGAAAGTAATTAACCGACACGTGCTGCATTGGCTTACTATCAGTGCAAAAATAAATTGATTATTCAGAACTATACATTTTAAATTTAAAGTAGCAATCTCGCTTTAGTAAATGTTATCTACAGGGTGTCCCCGAACTCTCTGGACCCCTTTTGTAGATATGTTCCTGGGATCCAGACATACATATTTCACAATATAAACATGGGTCTACGGTGTTTATTTTTTCGTCTAAACTTTGTATACCTATTTGTTGCATAACCTTTTATCACTTTACAAAAAATTAGAACATTATTGTAAATATTTTCAAAATGGTGGCCGTTTATAATTTTTAATGTCAAATATCTCAGAAACCGCTAACTTTACGAAAAAATTACAAGAGAAAAAAAAACTTTTTTAAGGACAAATACAACGGTTTTTTTATTTTGTCTGTAGCTCAAAGGATAACAGAGATATTGACAGGAAAATTGTATTTCTTGGTAGTTGTCAACAATACCCAGAATTGCTCTAGAAACAAAATATTTTAAAGTTATTAAGAGCTAAAATAATAAGTTATTTGTGATAATGTTCCGAGCACCTTCTGCGCTGATTCCACTAGCAAAAAATTATGAAAAAGTTAATTTATTCATAGGTCCAGAAATGCTTAGTTAGAGAGTTACAGCTGGCGAAAGATCTCACCCGTGTTTCAGATGACTCACAGAAACGAATCCCTATTGAAATTGGGCGTTAATTAAGGTGTAAAATTTAATTTAATTTACGTAAAATTATCACCTAAATTTAATAAAATAGGTTCAGTAACTGCAGTAATTGTTGCGATATTTGACCCAAAACGCATTGGAATATTTAGTTTCTAGAGGAATTCTGGTATTGTTGACAACTACCAAGAAATAAAATTTTCCTTTTTTTGTCAATATCTCTGTTGTCCTTTGAGCTACAGACAAAATAAAAAACCCGTTGTGTTTATCATTAAAAAAGTAAATTTTTTGTCTCTTGTAATGTTTTCGTAAAGTTAGCGGCTTTTGAGATATTTGGCATTAAAAATTATAAACGGCCACCATTTTGAAAATGTTTACAATAATGTTCTAATTTTTTTACAGTGATAAAAGGTTACGCAACAAATAAATATAGCTACAAAGTTTGAGCTCAATATAAATCCAATGTATGTATGTCTGTCTGTCTTCTGTTTGTCCTTTATGCGTTCCTAAACCGTCCATCCAATTGCTTTGAAATTTGGCATACTAAAACAGGTTAACCCTGGAGAGGTTTTAGGCCATTTACCGAAGTCCTAGGGCATTAGGGCTGTGTCTCACTGGACTTAAAAGTTTCAATCAGGGGCACAAAAACAGCTGTTCGTATAAAAAGCATAGCAACACGTCATGTCTGTTTACATTCATTATCTTAGCAACATTACTTAGCAAATTTAAAGAGTATTAGCTTTTTGAGGTTACATAGACAGACTAAAAACAAACACAAACAAAAACCAACGAAAAATGCTTACCGTATTTTAATTCAATACAAACATCGGTTGTTCCATACCTATTATACATAAAAAAGCTGATTTGGATCAAAAACTGAACACAATTTTAGGTTAGGCCTACAATGAACCAAAACACCAATTGAGCTAATACTTATTAGAATCAGATTTTTGACAATTCTTCACAACTACCAGTTTTTTTTTTAGATTAGGTAAAAGCAAACAAAAGGTTTACTATGAAGGTATTATCTATAAAGGTTTACAAACTATAAATCTGAATTTGTGTAGTGTGTTCTTAAGTGGCATAAAAATCGTTTTGCAATTTGATTACTTATGTCAAAGTAATGAAATGGAATAACTACAATTAATTAAAATTAAATCAAGCAATAGCAAAGCATTGCCGGGTCCACTAGTTACAATATAAAATACAAATTTTGCGTACAAATATAAAGTTTTATAAAAAGTCACTAGAGGACTTCGTCTCCTGCTCGCTTCGCTCGCAGTTTGGTGACTCACGGCGAAGCAAATGCAAGCAGATTATTGTATACTCAAATATTTTCATGAGAATGACGATTGATTAGGACAGAGAATTTTTAATTTATTTAGAAGAAAGGCAGATTTCAAGGTATAAAATACGAGCAAAATGTGGTAAGGTAAAGCAGTATTTCAAACTGGTGAAATAGGCCTGGTCTTCTATCTACACTAATATTATAAAGAGGTAAAATTTGTTTGTTTGTTTGTATGTAGGGAGTAATCTCCGGAACTACTGAACCGATTGGAAAAATAGTTTTACTAATAAAAAGCTTCACTATCCCTGAGTAACATAGGTTATACTTCATTTTGATAAAAACATTTTTCATTTAAGTATTTGCAAATTTTGTCGGAAAACTCTTATTTTAGGCCTAGACTGATGAATTACCGTAGCAAACAATTTAATGAAATAACAGATAAAACTGCTGTTTGCTCTAACATTTCCATTAACAGCTGATTTCATAAGTAAATAATGAGCTGGACTTGTGAGAACAATATAGATGAAATAAAACAATAACACACAATCTCACAACAAATACGTTTAATAAATCAAACGCGTTTCAACGACAAAGTCGCCATCCTCAGTGATAAAGCTACAAAAGCCAAAGTACAACTGAACAAGCACAGCTCCATGCCCCGTATTTATACAAACTGCAAGGGGCGTGGCACAAGACCACATTACACTAGTAGGCGCCAACCAATGCCTACGTTATCACAACACAATATACTTACTAACAAAATATATAACATAATGAAGCATAATACATCTAATACAAATAAAAAAAATATAAACAATATAACACATTACATTAATATAGAATTAAATATAACATAAAGAAGCAAAAACATCAAATGTAAATAAAAATATAAGAAATATAATACATTACATTAATATAGAATTAACTATGGGCCCTAACTCATTATTTACAATTGTGTCACGATATTTGTTAATATAAAATGTCTCCCAAGCATCAATCGTGTTAAGTTTATACTCCGTTCACCTTGCCGTGGCGCCTGAATGATTAGGAGACCCTTTTTATAGTTACATTTTTTAACAAAGAAGAATTTTCTGCTTTAAAATGATGGTTTTCCTCTAAACAATGCTTAGCCATAGCAGATTTGTCTGGCCTATTATACTTGAAATGAGAAAAATGTTCTTTAGTTCTTGTCCTAATGCTTCTTTTAGTTTGACCTATATATTTCTTCGGACACATTTCACAATTTATGCAATAAATCCCGGATTTATCCTGTTCTTGAATTTTATCTTTCGGATTACCTAGCATATTACCGAGACTATTGTCAGCCGACAAAGCTACATTTAAATTAGCATATTTTGCTAACGATTTTGCTACAAAATTAGACAGTGGTGGAGCATACGTTGCTTTAACCCATCGTTGTTCGGGCTTGTTGCCTATTAAGGTAGATCTTGATGTCTTAATTTTCTTAAATTTCATTTTATTCACTATGTCATCTATCAAACTTTTAGAATAACCATTAAATATTGCAGCACCATAGATATAACTAAGTTCTTTTTCGTAGTTTTCCTTAGACAGCGGCAAATTAACTAACCTATGAACCATAGAATTAAACGCGGCTCTTTTATGTGCCGGCGAATGGTGTGAATCGTTAGTAATATATCTGTCTGTGTGTGTGGGCTTTCTAAATACACTAAACGACAACTCATCGTTTGTCCTATGCACATTTACATCCAAAAACGGGAGGTTGTAGTCTTTTTCAATTTCGGTGGTAAAGTTTATAGACGGGTAAAATCCATTGATAATATTACAAAAGTCTTCAAGGCTCTCGTCTTTATCAAAAATAGCAAAAATGTCATCAACGTAACGAACCCACACCCGCGGAAAATATTTCAAAGATCTTTTAGCGCTTACTTCAAACGAGCTCATAAAAAAAAATCTGCAATAAAACTAGACAAAGGATTACCCATAGCGGTACCTTCCTTTTGTACATAAAACTTATTATTAAATTGAAAACTATTTTGACTCATGCATAAATTTATAAGCAGTAAAAATTCCTGAACCAAACTGTCACTTAAACCGTTACATACTAACCACTCTTTTATCATTTCGATAGTTTCAGCCACTGGAACACTCGGATAGAGAGACGTTACATCAAAAGATACTAAATATTCATTAGGCGATAGTGAAATGTTTTGCACCGTCTCCACAAAATCATAAGTGTTCCTTACGGCAAACGACGGGGGTGGTGTAAGTTCCCGAAGGCGTGGCACTAACCACTTAGCAATTAAATAAGTGGGCGAGTTAATACCAGAAACAATAGGCCGCATCTTCTTCCCCGGTTTATGGCTTTTAGGCAAACAATACAACCTTGGCATAGTTGGATTACTCACGGTTAGTTCTCTACGAAGGTTGCTGTCCACCAAATTATTACAGTTTTTCAATGTTTCACTAAACTCTTAGTAAACTTAATAATCGGGTTTCTGTTACACACCGCATAGGCCCTTCAACGAGCATTTCCTCAACAATTGCCGTATATACTTTTTTATCCATAATAACAATGGCATTATCCTTGTCCGCCTTCAGGTAATGAACTTCTTTCTTCTTAAGTTCCTTTATCACGTTGCCATATTTGTTTGAGGTTAGTTTAACTTTTCGGATAATTCCTTCCTTTTCATCCAATGTCTTCTTAACATCAGTCCGAACACTTGTTTTTACATCAAATTTTTCAAATCTTAACGCGGTTTCGACGTCGACTAACAATGATGATGATGATGTTAGTTATTTGAGTTATGATACAGTAAGCATTTTTTGTTGTTTGTATTAGCTGTTACCTAGCCCTAAACCGTTGGTTGTGAAGAGTAATTACCTGATTATAAATTTGCCGAGTTGGTTGCTATGGTAATGAATGTAAAAGCTTTCAAGAGATGTGTGTTGGTTTAGTATAGGCATAAACTGAAATTTGTATTACGCTTTTGATCCAAAGCAGCTGTTTTATTCGTAATGTGTAGCAACCGATGTTTCAATTATAATACAGTAAGCCTTCTTAACTGATTTTCCTGTGTATTTGTTTTGATTTTGTTAACGTGAAACCTATGAAAGCTGTTGGTTGTAAAAAATAATTAACTGATTCTAAATGTGCTAAGTTGGTTGCTAGGGTAGGCCTAATGGATGTAAAAGCTTTCAAGAAATATGTGTTGGTTTAGTTGGCCTAAACTAAAATTGTATGAAGCTTTTGATCCAAACCAGCTGTTTTATTTGTTATATGTAACAACGCATGTTTCAATTATAATACAGTAAGGCTGGGTTGCATCAACCGGGATCAAATATCTGGATCAGTAAATCCTGGATCAATTATTTGATCCAGGTATGGTGCAATAGAAACCAATACAACTTTCCTAGATCCTGGATCAAATACAACTTTGATCCTAGATCAAAACTGATCCTGGTTGGTGCAACTCAGCCTAAGCCTTCTTAATTGATTTTTCTTTGTATTTGTTAACCTAACATAAGAAAGCTGTTGGTTGTAAAAAAATAACTGATTCTAAATTTGCTAAGATGGTTATTATGGTAATTAATCTAAATGCATTCAACAAACGTGTGTTGGTTCAGTATATTAGTCCACAACAGGAATTGCTAGGCTTTTGATTTGAATCAGCTGTTTATCTGTTATAGAGCTCAGAGAGAACCCGAAATTTTGATAATTTTGAACCCTTAAGGTCTGCTATAGGTCTGCGGCCGTCTTTGATTTTTTCCCCCGTAAGAGCAATGTTCAATTTAAAACCATTTATTTCGTATATTTTTATCATAAAATTATTTGCAAGGTCTCATTTTAACCACAGTAACAATACGCAATCGTTTTGCGTTTTCAATTTTTTTAAAAATCCATTTGTCACGTAATTGACATTTATTTAATACCAAGTTTGAACTTTTTTCCTTACAAAATAAAACATTCATAATTAAAAGTTAATCGCAAGCCAGATCCGCAATATAATAAAAAATATTAAGTTTTTTTCAGCATTTAATTTAAAAATATGGACTTATAAAATGGTTTTAAATGAAGCAATGTCAAAGCGCCCAGCTGCAAGAAATTGCACTGTTTAGATACGGCTATAGGTTGAAGCGCTGGAGCAGACCCTTAAAATCAATACCATGCAAAATCCTTTCTTAGTACTCCTCTATGTATCTGTATGAAGCAAATTTTAAGACTCTAGCTATCATAGTTTTTGCTGTACGTTGATTGTGACTCAGTCAGTCAGGACTTCACCTTTTATATGTACAAATTACAAATTGAGTTCAAGTTTGTATTATTCTACGTATAGTTTTACATAATGGTTTAGAATGTACACAACGCATGCGCATAACGTATCTAAATTATGTTTTTCTTTACAGGGGATGTTCATAGTATCGCTACCCTTCGCAGTACTCCGCGGCGGCTACTGGGCCATCTTCGCCATGCTGGGAATAGCCTACATCTGCTGTTACACTGGTAAAATCCTCGTAGAATGTCTCTACGAAGAGGACGCGGTGACGGGTGAACGTATCCGTGTCCGAGACTCGTACGTCGGCATCGCCAGAGAATGCTTCGGCCAGACGTGGGGCGGTCGCGTCGTCAACTGCGCACAACTCATCGAGCTACTGATGACGTGCATCCTGTACGTGGTAGTCTGCGGCGATCTTCTGATCGGTACGTTTCCCGAAGGGATCATCGACGCCAGGAGTTGGATGATGTTGATCGGTATATTTCTAATACCTCTTGGGTTTTTAAAGTCGCTCCACCACGTATCCCTGTTGAGCTTCTGGTGTACGATGTCGCATTTAGTTATCAACGCGATCATCCTAGGGTACTGTCTTCTAGAGATGCCCGACTGGGGATGGAGCAAAGTCAAGTGGGAAATCGACGTACAAAACTTCCCGATCTTACTCGGTGTCATCGTGTTTTCGTACACGTCCCAGATTTTCCTGCCCACGCTGGAGGGCAATCTGATAGACCGTTCGAAATTCGATTGGATGCTGAACTGGAGCCACATTGCCGCGGCGATTTTCAAATCTCTGTTCGGCTACGTTTGCTTTTTGACTTTTCAAAACGACACCCAACAGGTCATCACCAACAACCTCCACTCTCAGTTCTTCAAAGGACTCGTCAACATTTTCCTCGTCATAAAAGCCCTTCTCTCTTACCCTCTACCGTTCTACGCGGCTTGCGATCTTCTGGAGAAATCCTTTTTCAAAGGAAAACCGGACACGATGTTCCCGTCGTTATGGGAGTTGGACGGGGAGCTCAAAGTGAGCGGCCTAGGGTTCCGCGTGGTCGTTATCTTCCTCACGGTCATGATGGCCATCTCCATCCCCCATTTCGCCATACTGATGGGCTTCATCGGCAGTTTTACCGGCACCATGTTGTCGTTCATCTGGCCTTGTTACTTCCACCTGAAACTAAAAGGGCACACGTTAGACAGGGGTGCCGTCGCGTACGATTGTTTCGTAATATTTTTGGGCGTTCTTTTCGGCTTGGTCGGAATGTACGATTCGGGAAAAGCGATGATCAAAGCGTTTCAAATTGGGCTTCCGTTTTAAAGTAACTCGTTAAATGTACCCTAAATAAATAGTTCAAAATGAGTCTTCCAATGTAATATTGTTGTTATGAATTTGTTTAGGATTGTAAATTTAAGGCTTGATACAAACTGTCTTCCATTAAATGTAATAATTGTCTTCCAGATGGTTTTGAAATTGTGTTATGAAATGTGATATATTTTGTTAGGTTAAGTTTATGTCTAAGTCTTCCATTTTAAAAAAAAAATTTTATGTTGTGTTTGATTTCTTTACGGTTGGTTTTTGTTTATTGTTAAAGGAGGACAGGCTTTAATTTCTAATTCTGCTACCATTTGTATATTCAAGTTTTAGACTAAATAGAACATATTATTTAAATTATAATTTAAGGATCGTTGTTTGAAACTTCAGTACATAATACTAGTTGATGAAGTATTTAAAATGTGAAAATGTAAATAATAATTATGTTAATATAAAAATGGTCACAGAATTATGCATATTTTAGCGTCAATAACACAGAATCAGTAAAATATTACGTTCCAGACTACAGTAAATGTAAAACGATCTTTATTTAATTGTCCGCCGTAATTTATTTTCTTCAGAATGATATCTTGCAAAGCTATAAGGCGTACTAACCGGCGTATTTCCCAACAATCAGAACCCATAAAGTCTTTTACTACGCGTTTTCTGGGACCAAAATATGCTACAACTGTTTAAGGAACTTTTAGAATTTTGCGAATTGTAGTTTAACGATATTCCTGAAAACGTTGCTAAAAAAAAGACCCTTCCTGTGTTTGAAAACAAAGCAAACACAAAAATGGTGACTTCAGAGGCAATCATTTAGCGGCTCCAAATTTTGTTAATAAGTGATACAAGTATTTTCGCGTAATTAAATGTAATATTTGGTCGATAGCACTTGCTACCTCGATGTCTGATAAACGGATGTTTAAAAATGCGATCGGCATATTTAGTTTCTACCGTCGTATTTTATATCACTATTTTGCAGTTGGCCATCAATCGTTGTTCAGGAATTGACAACGCGTCGACCATTTTTCACTGGACCGTGGTCAGGGACCTTTCTAAATATTAAAATATATTAAATTTTTTATAAATAAAACTATGTATGTATTTATTAAGAACAAATGTATTACTCTTTTTTCTGTGAAATTAAAATACGAACTGGCTTATAAAAATGTCCTGTGCCTTATAGTATTTTATAATTCTACCAATAAAATAACTTTGTTTTGCCAACTATAATTATTAAAGAAATATTTATTCGAAATTACTCTGAGTATAAAGTTTTTAAAGGTATAGGATCATAATATTTTCACCACATGTTATGCAACACATATTGCTTTGTTAAAAAATTGCCTGAAACCTATTTGTTTAACGTTATTTCCTCATGATTCACAAAGGCACCTGTATTGCAGGTTTCCAGAAATCTGATTATTCTAATAATAAAATAGACCCTGTCCTCCTGCAATTAGAAAAACATTAATTTATATTACTGTATGTAATTATTTTAAGTGTTGTTTATTGCTTATTTACTATTAACATGTACAAATTTGTCTTCCAAAATAATAATGTATAAGTGTAAAATATTTATCTGTAAGCCTTGGGATATGTTAGATCGAGAAATAATAAATTTAACTAAAAAGGTAATGTTGTGAAAATTATGAACAGTGAACTTTTGATTAAAAAAAATAGTTCCAGTTTTGTATTGCGTAACAGTACATAACATTTTTGCTGATTTGAAGATTAATGAAAGAGGCCAGCTGTTATGGAGTGTGTAAAATTAGTTGTCAAATTAAATACAAAAATCTATGTGTTATATAATTCTAATAGGTAAATAAAAATACGTGATAAGAGTCTACTTACTGATTATGTATTACTAGCTGAGACTGAGATTTCATACACACAAACATCTACTATCTACGCATCCTACTAATATATACAAATGAAACTCTGTTGTGTATTTGGTATAATTCATCTTAAATAACATACATATAATTAAATCGTCTTAAATAAATACAAAACTCAGGCTTATAACTAAAGAACCACCGAACCAATACAGTTGAAGTAGATGTAGGTTTAACTTAAAACGTAGGCTGACAGTTACAAAAATGGCGGCGGTGGAAGAAAAGAGTTTGCACTCAACAAAAAGAAAGTCGATCTCTTTTAGTCCTATTTTAGTTGTTATTCCTTACAGTAACGCTTCCTTATATGCAATATCGGACGTACAATATGCATCGGTAACGGGAGCATTGCATCTTCCACGATGTTTTGCTACAATTGAGTCCCGATAACTTCCAGGCGCGTTTATGCAATGTCGATACACACTGTCAGTTTGGATTTTGCATACACAGCGCCAGTAGTCACAATATATGCGCGCTTTAAAATTGACATACATTTTGTATTTGTAAACCGTTCAAATGAAACAAACACTAAATGTTAGCCCAAGCTTATCTCAATATATCACATTTAAATGGTTCAGCCGTTGTGGAGATTAGTGTGCACAAACGCACAGACAAACACGCACAAACGCACAGACAAACATGCACAAACGCACAAACATGCACAAAGGCCCAGACAAACATACACAAACGTTCAGACAAACACACACAAACGCACAGACAAACATGCACAAACAAACACCCAAACGCACAGACAAAAGTCTGTTAACGATTTTATTATATACTAGGGGAGACCCTTGCGTGCTCCGTACGCCAACCCCGTTGGACCCTTCTATACACATATGTTATGTTTTCTTTACAATAAAGGTTAGGATTAATAATAATCTCAAAGCTAAGGTGGTAAATAATGTTAAATATCCGAATCAAATTACTTCTTATATTTTATACAATCAGATATAATAAAGGTTTAAAAAATCAGCAAAGCTCAGGTCTACACTTAAACAAAACTCTGCCTGAAAATTAGAAAAAATAGAAGTAATAGTTTCAAATTTTGAAATCAGCTGTTAATGAAATTATTTGAGCAAAAAGCTGATTGCTGTACCTACACTAAACATATTTTATAATTAATTCACTATGTCGCTCCCTTTTGTACACAATATTTAGTATAATCGGTGTTGTTTTTACGTGGGATTTGTTGTTGGCGCTCTTCTCAAAAACCTAACCTAAAAGTTAGAAATGCAAATAATTGTTTCAAAGTTTGAAATCAGGTGTTAATTATATTATAACAAACAGCTGATTACTGTTATTATTATAGTCAATAAACATATTTAATGGCGCTCACATTTTTGTTAAATATGTAGTACACTTTGTGTTGTTTTTTGTTCAACAGATGCCTCTGTTTAAAAAAAAGTATATAAAAACCTGCTTGTATTTGAATGTGAAGTAGTGTAAAAATTTCAAAGTAATCGGTGAAGGAATTTCAAAGATTTGAGATTTTGAACAAACGAACATTTACATTTTTATTTATATATATAAGATAAATAATTTTTAAGAAGTTGTCTTAAAGTTTAAGAGAAAATACCGAAATTTACAAGAATATTTTCTCAGCTGTTGAACGGTTTTCACTGTGAGTAAATTAAACAGCTGTTTATAATTTGACAGTTGAATTTTCATTAATAACTGATCTCGTTTAGTATTATTTTCCATGTTAGCTTTGAGGTTATGACTATTCGTAAAGATTTATTTAAGAAAATAAATTATAAAACATTAAGTTAGTGTGGAGTAAGAAGAAAGGAGGTTAGCGTGCGAAACATGCACGGGGATCAAACTAGTGATTCACACATTTCACTTAAGAATAAAGTCATACATTATTTTATCAATATCAGTTTGTAAGTATTTAAAACTAACAGATGTTGCACACAAATTAACCAAAAAACAATAAGCTGATAAGAGAGCGGATAACGGTCGGTTGGTAGTAAACATTTCAAAACCTTTTGTAAGGACATCATATAAGTTCTACTCATGTATGTTGTTCCGTTCTCCGTCCTTTATAGCCCTGTAGGGACAAAGTAAGGACGTAAATGTAAACTAAAGGAATACAATAATAATAAGTACACAATAAAATAACATACAATGTAGGAAATAGTGACCTAATATTAATTTATACTTCAACCTCATTGCATTCTAAAATACGTAGGCCCTAAATAATTGTTTGATTAAGTTTAAAAATTTCAAATAATATTTAGTTTCATGTACACGCGCATAAACATTAACACATTTACATTGGCACTTAAATGTATATAATTATATTCGCACCCATATTTAATTTTTGTATCCTGTTCCTAATTTTCACAAAAATACTTCATTAAATGCTTAAGTATGGTTAAATATTGAGAAGGCTATGTATGATATTGTATTGATATACATTTAATGTGTTATTACATTTTTTAAATGAATGTCAATGTAGTTTAACAAAAGCTGCCAGAATTAGTTAATCTACAAAATGGTTCTTGTGGCGAGTAATCCAATTTATAATATTACTGTTAAAAATACATTGGTAACCTATTGGCTAAAAATAAGCATAACCTTTAAATATTTTGCGCTTGGTACTTTTAATGACGTGGTGAAATACGTTTTTAAGCAGTACTTTTGCTAGTTTAAATTCGGTTATAAAATAACAGACTCTTAATTAAGATTAATTATTATATAATTTGACGGTCAAAGTAGGACTCAATTTTATGAAAATCTTACCTAGCTATAGAGAAATACGAAATATAATCAGTTGATTAAAACAAAACTCATGACAAAAACCTATATCGTTTGGAATCCTGCTAACATTTTAAACGAATAAATGTCTAATAATTGCTACGAATAAAATAAATATTTCTAACTGACCCGTGCGAATATTTTGCAAGTCAGGCCTACACTTACCTGATTTAATACGTTGATTTAATTAAATTAATTACGTTTATTTATAAATAACAGTTTATAACGATTTAAAATGATTTAATTTTATTGATTCGCGTGATAGATTACACTTGCATATAGAATGTAAACAATTTAACTAACAGCTGTCATGCTAGTTAAAAAGATTGTTATTAGATAGTGCTTTTCATTAGGAATCATATATGAATGTTTTCTTAATACATTTAATAAACGAAAACATTAATTTTAAGCTATTTATCTATTTTTCGTCTATAGCGTGGGACAAGCTTTAAAATTATGTTTGGATCATTAATTTTGTTGAAGAATAAGGGTGATGTGGCATTGCCTGATAAAATAATGAAGTAATTCATCCGCTGTTTGATACGAGGACTTGACAAACCATCCTCAAACGGCCATGTGTTAGTCAGTCAAAACCAATAGTTGCGCGCGCATCTACTCATACCGTGAATGTCTTGCGAGGATGTATTTTGATATCCTACACATTCAAACAAGACCGTGTTATTACGTTTATTATTGAATAAAATTTATTGTTTAGTAGTTTTATTTGTTAAACCCATTGTTGATCCTATACGAAAGTCTGCGTCGAACTTACGATAAAAATGGATCAGTTTGATAGGTTACCAATGTTGTAATAACCAGACAAATATTTTTTAAACGAAACAAATTACGCAAAATATAACTAATCAAGCCTTTAACTGTCTATAATAAGATAACTAAATAAGTCTAGCTTCATATCCAAACAGATCAATTATAACTTGTATAAAAATATATTAGAATAAATACATTTTGAAATAAAGCAATAATCAATGATTTGTTGGTCAGATGAATCAGTTTTAAATATTGAGTTTGTAAGTTGGTATTTAGTTTTAAGAATGCTGACCTGTAATGATAAGGTGAATGTATTATTTGGGCGAGATGTTTTTGGAATTGTTAATTTTGTAAAATGTCATCGAAACAGTAGACTGTCGTAGACAGGTGTTTTAAAACAATTGAAACTGGAGAAATTAGCAAGTGTAGAGACTTTTATTTTCGGCCAGGTTAGTTTTTTTTACTTGATGCCAGTTAGAACAGTGATTAGCACAAATAAATAATTGATCTCTAGTAAATAGGTTCAAACCTACACCACTGTTTTGGCGGTTCCAACGGTAGCACATGGACGAGCGACTTTAGCCTCTCGGCCACCCAGGTCAGATGTTCGGTTTTCTGAACGGGTTTTGTACAGTAAAATCCATTTTTAACGTTATAACAAGCTCATATAAATGTAAGTATTAAAACGCTACTTTTTCAAACAATAGAAAAATTGATATGATTTTAGAAGTAAATAAGATATCATACCAAAATTTACACCAGAATATTTAAAATTTATGAACGTTTTGAAAATTTGCTAATTACAAATACTTTATTTCAATGTTTTCAAAATGGCGGCTGTTTAACCTTTTTAATGCCTAATATTTAGAAAACAGTTAAATGTAGGCCTATATTTTACAAATTTTTGGTTTCAATATCTCTATTTGTTCTGAATTTATAAATCAAAAACAAAAAAGGCGGATAAACGGACCAACGTTTTGTTTTAACTTTTCAAACAACAAAACTTAAAATAATTTCACGATTTTTCACTGGGGTGCCTTCAAACACTCGATAGTCCATTTCGCAGATGTTGCAAACACTCTATAGTCCATTTCGCAGTGGGAGGAGCCAATCCCCGCCACCATCAAACTCGTTTGTGACACACCCCCGGGGCATGACATCAAAGGGATGAGGTTAGATTAGGTTATGTTATGTAGTCTTCAACTGCTAGGTAGTCTTCGATCATGGAATCCTTTTCGTTGTCTGTTATTGGTCAATTTCTTTGACAGAATGGCGTCTCCTATCGAGTGTTTGATCCTTCGCGTGGTTGAGACATCTAATAGTCACACTATCTACCAAATGCACCATCTAGCAGTCGAATGGATCTCTTTTCACGTAACTATTCCAAAGTTTCTGCAGTATAACATGTTGAAAATATATATTATTCCTAAAGAGAAACTATATCTATCTATTAAACAACAGATACATTTAAAATTAAAAAAAACCACCGAATGCTGAGCAGATTTTCTCGAATCATAGTTGAAAACACTCTCGATCAAGTCACCCTTTAAAAAAAAGAAGCTAAATCAAAATCGGTTCAACCGTTTGCGCGCTACGATGCCACAGACAGATACGCAAATACACGGACACACACGTTAAACTTATAACAACCCTCTTTTTTTTGCATGAGGGGTTAATAAAAAATCAAGACATTCAAGCAAATTCTTTCCCTATTGCGCATGCGTCAGACTCGAGGTCACCACTACCCCACCACCCTTCCCCGATCATAATTGTCATTTCCGCGAAAATATCATAGTTAAGCCTATACAATAATCTTTGCATTTGCTTCGCCGTGAGTGGCAGTGGGAGTTTTAAGCGAAGCAAGCAGGAACTTGGCCTTCAAATCAATTACAAGGACAACAAAAGAGCTAACGTTTTCATGCTGACAGTAGCTCAGTTGCAAAGGTAATGAAGTCGTATGACAGGTTTCGACGGTTTGGAATACAGCCTTTATATAAAAAAATGCAAAAAGTAGTATAGATACCGGCGCTATTGCTGGCACTTGAGCAAACCGCTACTAACCTGACTAAAAACATCAGTACCCGGTAAACATCTCTGTTTAACACTTTCACTGCTAAGGACGCACATGTGAGATTGACACTGAATACTATGAGAACCTCACGTTGTGCTTTTGTATTGGGAGTATTTTCAATACACAATGCATTGCGTGCTTCGCACGCCAACCCCCGTCTTGGGAGTATTTTCAATACACAACGCATTGCGTGCTTCGCACGCCAACCCCGTTTGGGGAGTGTTTCCAATAAACAGTGTATTGCGTGCTCCACACGCCAACCCTCGTATTGGGAGAATTTTCAATTCACGGAGCATTGCGTGCTTCGCACGCCAATATTGAGCCTATGTGCTATGGACGCACATGTGCGTCCGCTGTAAAATATTAGTGATTATTACGTAGAAAGGTTCAAAAATAAAAAATAAAGTAATTTCTACTCATTTAGGCTATAAATATTAAAAAAAAAAAATGAAAGGTCAGCTCGTAGCATATTAGATACGAAATTTGCGTAGCAGTGAACGTGTTAAGGGTGAGGTAAACAGCCAATAGTTCGTTTGAAGGAAGAGTCGCATCAGAAACCTGTCCCACTCCACTTATGCCCTTTCCCCACATCCCCGGCCCATCGCGCCATGGCGAGGCCAATTGCCAGGATATCTGTAATAGCTATAGTTTTACAGAATATTCAGACCTGCAAATATTAGGTACACAATTCAATTACATAGTTTTTTTAGAGCAATACAACTAGTTTTCATAATTTGTGTAAAAATGTGTCTTTAAAATCAGTAAGCTGTACAAATTGGTTCCTATGCTTGGGAATTTCTCCTGTTGGTGTAATTGTTGGTGTCTACAGCACATGTAACTATATTTGACTGTAATATCAAATGATTATAGATTTTAAAATGAGTAGAATTATTATAGATCAGGTTTAATTTATTTATAAAAAAAGATGTAGTCAGTTTTTGCTAACTTTTCGAAAAAAGTTGTGAGCGAACAAGCTAGTTGATATTCACATCGCGTTTGTACTAACACACCGTTTTTGTATTAGTACGCTTTGTTTTATAGCTGCAATTTTAACTAAATCTATAAGTACAAAACCGCTTGTAAAATTTGGAACATAAAAGCAGTTTTCAAAATGTCTTGGGTTTTGTGTTTCGCGACATTTAGTTAACAAAACTCAAGATTAGTTTGGATCGTTTACTGTCATTAATTAAAATCTTCCCAATCGTTGTAATGACAGCTAAATTTTAGTCTTCACTGTGACAAAAGTGACAATTTATTCTAATTAAATATTAGAATAATCAACTCCTATAAAAGCGAGTGTACGTCCGTACGTGAGTAACATACAACGTAACAGCTGATTTCACACATCATCAGTAGTACTTAACAAACCCACCGTTGATTACAGTTTGGGGTTATGTTTACAACTTCAATCGTTATAATTTCTTGTGAAGTTGATTTTTTTTAATGAGTTTTATAGAACTAATGTATGCTATAATGGACGTTATAATATTTGCTTTGAGGTTATAAACTGTTTATAAATACCACCTTTTATCATCAATATATTTGTTTATACAAATTAAAAGAAGAAATACCTATGACTTTAACTTCGGAAACATTCGTTCATCTTCGTATATCGTATAAACATATTCGATTACTAATTTCTTCAGCACAATATTAACAACTTTTAAATCATTTGGTCTACCAATATGAAATAAAAAAGTAATTAATAGATAATATTTTTATCTTTCTTTACATATATAATAACATACAGAAATATAACATTTTAACAAATATTGCTACAGTTTTATAATACTTATAATTGTACACATTTACCGAGTTAAAAATTCCCGTCAATATAGTTAGGTAGGCCTAGATAAAGTGTGTGGTTTTTAAATAGTATTTTGTATACATGATGTATTTTTCTAATGTGTATCTAATTAATCCAAGATTGCATGATCCCCCCAAAGGATATCTCTGTATATTTACTTTGGAAAAAAATAGTGGGGGTCCTGAATTTTGATTCACCTTGTAGACAATTTCGCACACAAAATTTAATATTACTACACATAACTTTATTTTGAACTTATTTTTATCAGACAACATGGAATCAAGGAACTAAACAGAAATTTATTTGAGGTTTTCTAGGACTTATTTTAGGTTGGCATGACTGTAATACCAGTCATTTTCCCAACATTATTGATTGAGAGTGAGAGGGATGTCAGTGTTTGTCCTTGACAATATTTTGAGTATTTTAATACATTCCCGCTTTCCTTAAAACTCTTCCACACCCCCACCCCCCCCCAGGGGGCAAGCCCCCCAGGTTGAGAACCCCTGTTGTAGACAATTACCAAGAAATTATGTTTTCAGTTTTTTGTCAATAACTAGGTCATCCTTTGATCTACAGAAACGTCAAAACAAAAAATGTTTTGTCTGTTAAAAAAAAAAAAAATATTTTATATCTTGTACAGTTTTCATAAAGTTAACGGTTCTCAGGATAATAAGTTTTTAACGGCCGCCATTTTTAAAATGATTAAAATTAACTATCGGTGTTTGGTACGCCTGTAAATCGTAACGTAAAAAACGGTTATACAAAATTTGAACTAAATAACTTATCTATTTCTGGAGTTACATTGATTTTTTCTAAACAATAAAAATGGCGGATAGCGACTAAACTAAGCCGAATTAGAAAAAAAAAGCTACCGAATATTTTTCATTTATTTCAACGAACAAAATTCGATCTTCTGTAGCCCACTACGGGTTTTTGTGCTACCTTGTATATAACGATTTAGCATTTAGTTTTGAAGTTGTGATTAACCTTATAATATACCTACTTTTAATGATAAGAAAATATATTATCGTAGAAATAACAACGAGGTTTGCGTGCGATTTTTAGTTCACCTTTATTTATTCTATTTGAATTTAAACAACCTTTTGTTGTATTTCGATACACTGCAAACAAAACGATGTCACTTATTAGTTCAATCATTTCCTTACCGATAATGCACGGAATTTACAAAAAAGGGACAGCTGATTAAAATAAATATCAATCTACACGTGTTCCGCAACAGCTGATCGGGAAGTTGCAAAAACTGAATACGTTTCTGTAAAAATTAGAATTTAGTTCTAGTTAAGTAGTTATAACAAGTAGATTAGTTCGTATAATTTAGTATAGGTGGCGTAAGAGTCTTCCAGGAAACGTCTTCCAGTCAATGAGAAATGTGAGAATATTTTTTGAAAATTTTCATTCCCAGATTCTGAAACGGTTTGGTTTGTAATCAATAGTTTAGAAAAGTTAGAGCATTCTTGTTACCTGTGTAAATGTTGTTGCCAAGTATAATAAAATGTTTATGCTACTTTAAGATCAGTTTTGCTGTGAGTGGGATTTTTATTGTTTTATGATGGTACCACTGTGTAATTGCGAATCTCTGGAAATCTATTATTTTGAAGTTATATTCGGTAAATGTAATTTTTACTTCCTCAATGTGGAATTTGTTTTTGTTAGAATTGAGGAACTAACCGGATTAATTGGACTGACTAACGGGAAATAAAGTGGGCATTTTGAGGTTATGTTACTTTCTCCAAAATATTAATGTACAGAAAGTATGTATCAACTGTAAAAAAAACATTTGTTGGTAAAGCATTATTCAGTGTTTTTAGTTATTAATTTTATGCCTACAAATTCAGATTTCTGACTTCCATGAATAGTAAGAAATAACAAAGTTTTCAAAAAGTTTGTGGAGATTTATCGGTAACTCTTCCTTCAAATGGAGCAAATCAAAGTTGAACATAAACTCTACAAAATCTGAATCGAAAGAGGTTTGAAAAAAACGTAAAGGTGTGAAATGCTCTATTTAACTAAATAGGCCCAATTACAAGGATGTGGGGGGGGGGGGGGGGGGGGAACTGAATGGTCAAAAGGATGGACTTTAAAATATGAACATTCAACACAGGGTTTCCCCATATACATGACTCTAACTGCCAACAATTTCAAGAATTTAAGAAAAAAGGAAAAACACAAAGATGTGATTTTGTATAGTTGCCTACAGGGTCATTCTGGAAGAAACTTACAGGACGTGTTCTACTAGTGAAAGTAAAGAAAAACGTTCATATAAACAAAGGTTTAGAAATGCTTATACGCCATTTTCTTTTACAATACACTTAATATCTTTAGATGTAGGAAATGTATTGAACGGTGATTTTTTATACATATTTGGTATGACATCTTTTACCCAAGTACTAGGAACCAAAACGTGTTTTCATATATTTTAAAAATGGCGGCCGCTTAACATTTGTAATGTAAAATATCTGCAAAAACGCGAACAAATTCCTTTATTAATGTATCTTAATAATAGTCTATAATATTATCTCTCTATAACATAAAAAAGTTGTTCTACGTCTTCTTCTCATAATTATAAAGAAGAATAATAGATTATTAATTATAATAAGAATAGATTAAATAGTACGTGTATTTACAGTGTAATATGGGTCTAAAATAGACGCGCATGAATGGATTATCGAGATTCCCGCTGTTCCTATCTACTATCTAGCGAAACCACTGCCAAGGGAACGGGCTTGGAAAAATTAGCGGGGAAAGAAGACCCTGTTGAGTCAGTAAGAAGAAAAATAAATGTAAATGAAATAAATGTTAATCATATTTTTTGCTGTTATATCAAATAATTTTTTGCTGTTGTATCGTGGAAAATAGTGTTCAAAACTCGGGGGAAAATGTTCTTTCCTGGTGCTCGTTCTCTTTAAATTTGTAACATACAAATTCGATAATTTTTTTTCACTTGATGACGAAGAAAAAATAAAGTTGAACGGAGCGAAGCGATCGGAGGTGGTTTGGGGGTTGGCGAGCGGAGCGCGCAGGGGGCAAAGCCCCCTAGTATATATAAAAAAAAAAACAGTTTTTTGCCAATTACTCTTCTATCTTTTAAAAGTTACAGTTATAAGTTACAGAAATAATAAAAAACCGTTATTTTTGTCATTAAAAATATACATTTTTTTATTTTGTAAAAAAAGGGTGGATAACGGAGCATTTTCGAACCTATGTTTGAATGATTTGTGTTCTCTATTTTCACTATGAGAACGTGTCCTGAGAGTTTCTCCGTGTCTTCCTGAACGACCCTGTATATATTGAGGTGGTAGAACAATTAATGCAATTGTTTATCCTGACAAAACTTAAGTTTTAAACTTTAAACCGTTATTTAATCAAATTAGATTTATTATTGTATAGGCTATTTTCAAAACATTCTAATTTGTGTAAACCAAATGTTTTATGAGTCTGTATTCATTGACAAAACTAAATTATTGTATTTGGGGTCTAACTGCTTTAGAAAATGACTTTAGGACATTGAAACTACATGAACTAGTATTTTATCAAAAGTATAGCCTAAATAAGAAATTTAATTTACAAGGAGATTTTTTCAATGATCTAAACAGTACTACTATAGTTACATTTTACATTTTTTGTTCAAATCAAAAGTTATTAAAAAACATTTAATGAGAAACCACTGTAAAACCGAACTGAAAAGGAATTTCAAAAGTACGGAAACTGATCTTAAAGTGTTTTTGAATCCGGTCTTCCTACATTGTTGTTTCATGTTCTTAGGATTTGATAAGATCACCTGATATTTTAGTCGGCAGGTAATAAATAAAGCAGATGCTTTAAATACAAAACATATGCTGTGTGTTTATTTTACCGAATATCCTAGTTCTTCCATAGGGAATCATTGTTGGACATCGTAGAGTTCTTCTTCTTGACCACAGGAAGGCAATTAATTACTGTTTTGTAAGCAGTAAATTATGAGCCAGGATAAGTTTTGGCCTAAAGGGAGTGAACCGTTTCAAACCTTTGCTATCTTTATGTCTAAATATTATACTATAGTCTGATTTAAATTAGAACAGTCCTAGGTGGCGAGCGTTGGACAGAGTGGAGGGGCCGCGCTGTTGCCAAATCTACGCATCGCTGTACTGCCAACGAACGGACTTCTCATAAATATAAACGCTGCTTTACAACGTTGCATATGGTTACTATGACAACCGCTGGGAAGGTAATAGCTGGTTGGCTCTTGGAGTAGGGGGCCCCTCTCGCTCACCCTTCCCGCCCGTGACAGCCAAAACTGTTCTACTTTAAATCAAACTATAGCTGGCCCGATCCGGCTTTGCTCGGAGAGATAAATCAAAGTTGAATATGGGTATTTTTAGTAACTTTGACCCCTCCAAACCCCTCCTAAAACTTTGAATTTTTTGAAAACCTTTTTTAGCGAGCACCTAGGGCCCTAGAGGAAGTTACATATCAAATTTCATTCCAATCCGTTTGGTGGTTTTTGAGATTTCGTGATGAGTCAGTGAGTGGTATTTCGATTATTTATATATAGACTAGCTGCCCGATCCGGCTTTGCACGGATAGACAAATCAAAGTTAAATGTATATGAACAAAATCAAAAAATATCAATAAATATATTACACTATGTATTTTTTATGGATGTTTTTAGTAACTTTAACCCCCGAACCCCTCTAAAATTTCGAATTTTTTGAAAACCTTTCTTAGCGTGACCTAGGGCCCCAGAGGAACCTACATACTAAATTTCATTCCAATCCGTTCGGTGTTTTTTTTAGTATCTTTGACCTCCCCAAACCCCCCTAAAATTTCGAATTTTTTAAAACCTTTCTTACCGAGCACCTATGGCTCTAGAGAAAGCTACATACAATATTTCATTCCAATCCGTTCTGTAGTTTTGAAGAAATCGTGATTTAATAACTTTGATCCCCCGAAACCCCCTAAAATATCAAATTTTTTGAAACCCTTTCTTAGTGAGCACCTATGGCCCTAGAGGAGCTACATACAAAATTTCATTTCAATCCGCTTTGTAGTGTTTGAGAAATCGTGATGAGTGAGTGAGTGAGTGAGTGAGTAAGTTAGTGGTATTTCGCTTATAATATATAAAACTAGCTGGCCCGACCCGGCTTTGCACGGATAGACAAATCAACCTGATACTAATGTGTTTTAGCCCAAGTGTTTTAGTTCATTGTAAGAAAAAAAAAAATGTTCATTGTAGGCCTTACCTAAAATTATATTCAGTTTTTGATCCAAATCAGTTGTTGATCAAAATCAGTTGTTTTAAGCTTTTCATACGGACAGCTGTTTTTTGTGCCCATGATAAAATCAAAAGAAATCTTTCTTCTTCTTCCTTAAGATTGACCTTCCATAAGATTAACATTGAAACTTTGAGGGCCACTGGGGCGTAGCCCTTATCACTAAGGGGTATGAAAAATAGATGTTAGCCGATTCTCAGACCTACTCAATATACTCACAAAATTTCATGAGAATCGGTCAAGCCGTTTCGGAGGAGTATGGGAACGAACATTGTGACACGAGAATTTTATATATAAGAATAATGTTTGTTTCTTTGTCCTCCATAGACTCAAAAACTATTGGACCGATTTCACTAAAAATTTCACAGATTATCCATATCAATGCCAGGAGGAGTGTTTAGACGTTACAATTACTTCAGCATAAGTGGTAAAAATGGAGTTGCTACCCCTATAGGCTACAATACATATAAATTGAACTAATTCCTGCAAGCTATAAAGCTAAAATTGTTAAATATTATTCTTAAGTGATATACAAAACCATTTGCAATTCGATTACTTCAGTCAAGGTAATGAAACGGGATAACTACCCTTAAAATTAAAAAATAATTCGACCACGCAGCTGAACCGCTGACGTGAGTTGAGCAAATTTCCAAAATTAAGTTTATAGACCGATATTTTAGGGTATCGACCAACAATTTGGGAAATAGGTCTATTCACGACGGTGCTGCATAGCTGCAAAATCGCACGCCATTCCACATATTGGGATTGTCTTCAATACACAATGCATTGCGTGCTTCGCACGCCATTCCACATATTGGGATTGTCTTCAATACACAAAGCATTGCGTGCTTCGCACGCCAAACCTCGTATTAGGGGTATTTTCAACACAAAAAGCATTGCGTGCTTCGCACGCCAGCCCAACGGTAGAATCCACCACATTTTCTTTGAACCGGGTACTTCTATGGTATTTCACGTTTTGATCGATTTTGGGGGAACCAAGCGAGCTATAAGGTCGCGTAAAAAAACAAAATGTGCAGAATAACATCTTACATTTATATTTTTAGAAAAAACTCTAAAAAAAATTCATTCTCTTAGTAAAAATCTCAAAAAATAAGTACTTCCGGTCAAAAAACTTACTTCAGGTTGTTGGATTTTTTTGGCTAATATATATGAATTTTAATGACACCCCAAAACGTGTTCTGGGGACCATGATCGGTGCTCATTTGCTACTCCCGACCTTGGGTCTCACCATAAGGTCCACTGCAATAGCTCATTTTTCCTATGGAAATTCGCTAATAATTAATTACAATGATATATCTGCCTACCCTGATCAGAAGAATCTTATTTCACCCACGAAACACTTCAAAATAGATTTTTTAATACCCTCATTAAATTTTGGTCAGATTGATTTTATTTTTTAAAGATGCTTTCCAAGGCCGAAGCCAGGAAAACTTTTCTGGGGGGAGGGTCAGGTCACGACCGGGGATTTGAATTTAAATCCTTTTAACAAATTCACTGCTAAGGACGCACATGTGACCTTCAAACTGAACACTATGAGAAGCGGCCGACGCACGCTAACCCTCGTGTTGGGAGTATTTTCAATATACAGTGCATTGCGTGCTTCGCACGCCAACATCCTTATTGGGAGTATTTTCAATACACAGAGCATTGTGTGCTTCGCACTCCAACCCCCGTGTTGGGAGAACTTACAATACACATGTGCGTCCGCTTTAAAATATTAGTGATTATTACGTAGAAATTTTCAAAAATACAAAATAAAGTAATTTCTACTCATTTAGGCTATAAATATAAAAAATAAAAGGTCAGCTCGTAGCATAGGAGATACGAAATTTGCGTAGCAGTGAACGTGTTGAACACCAATTTCCATGCTTATTTTAAAAATGTTTGTAAAGTTACCCATGTAAAATATTGTAGGATGTAAGTAAGGATGATAAATGATCTTTTTTTGTTGACACCCTAACCCCCCCCCCCCACCGGCTACTGCCTAGATGCTTTCAATATTACATTTTTAAATTTACTTCCTTATTAATGTTTTGAGAATATTTTAAAGTTTCAATAACTGAGTTGTCCTTAAATTACTACAGGAAGCTTTGGAGATGCAAATTTGCAGAATTCCGTCACTCTCTAATGTATACAGTATATAGCACCTGTGTATATAGCAGAGTATATTTTACATGGGAATACCTCTGTAATGTACATTGCGCTTCTTCATTTCGTAAGTTGTTTTATCTACGACCATTGCAATAAACACCAATAACGCTATTACAAGTAACATCAGAAAGAGGTACATTACAAACCAAAAGCCAACCCGATTAGGTAATGATATCTTTACCTAACAGGAGTCACTTTACATAATAGGCTCTAGACCAATGAGAGCTCGTCATTTGACGGAAGTAGAGTTGTAATAAAAATAACGCTATTCGTACATCAGCTGATTGTACCCATACGTTCCGGATGTTAGTGTGTTATTGTAACTAACCTCAAACGTGAGTTGACGTATTCCGCAAACATGAGTGATAGTGATGAATTTTGTTTAACTCCAGAGGAAATTAATACAAAAGCAAATTCGGCTCTGAACAAGTTGTTGCCAGAAAAATCTAAATTTCGTTATGAAAAGGTTTATAACCAGTTTATGGAGTGGAAAACTAGAAATGGTGTTAGTTCGTTTTCCGAGAATGTTTTCATTGCGTATTTTGAGGAATTGGCCCAAGATAAGAAACCTAGTTCGCTTTGGTCTATTTATTCAATGATTAAATCTACAATCAACATCAAACATCAAATAGCCTGTATATTTTTGGTCGTAGATAAAGTAGTGTACGCAACGATTGTATTCAGCCTTTAAGCCACTCGTGAGATATTTAGAACACTCGCTTCGCTCGTGTTCCAACTTACATCTCACTCGTGGCTTAAAGGCCTTCATAATACAATCGTTGCGTAAACTACTATTAAAATATTTTACTTGGTGAAATGGACGCTTCCTCATTTCATAAGTTGGTTTAAAATAGTTTCCTTGGTAATACGTCTGAAATGGAAATTGTGCTTTCTCATTCTGTAAGTTGTTTTAAAATAGTTCACTTGATAATACCTCTGAAGTTGACATTGTGCTTCCTAATTTTTTAAGTTGTTTTTAAAATAGTTTATTTGGTAATACCTCTGTAATGGACTTTACACTTCCTAATTTTGTAAGTTGTGTTAAGATAGTTTACTTGGAAATACCTCTGAAATGGACATTACACTTCCTAATGTGCTTGGTGATACCTCTAAAATGGACATAGTACTTCCTCATTTTTTTGTAAATGTATAAATTTGCTAACTTGCTTGCTATCTATGGTAATGAATGTAGTTGCATTCAAGAAATGTCCTGGATCAGTATAGGCCTAACCTAAAATGATGTTATTATTATTTTACTATAAACAAATGGGACAAGATAAAAATAATGATAAAATTCGGATTACATCAATATAACCAATGATTTATATTATGACAGTGTTTACTTCTGTCGGCAGTCCCACGACGGCTTTCTTTGTTTGTTTTTTTTTACTCAGGAGGGTTTTGGTTTTTTGCAATTTAATTGTTTAATTTAAATTTTTGTAGCAAAGTTCTTTAGTTTGTTTGATGGATTTTGAAGACTAATTATGGTCCAAGACGGAGAAAAGGTGAATGTCAAACTAGAATTTTAAATACAATTTTTATTCCGTCTGGTTTTCAATTTTCTTAATTTCACAGTTTGGTTTAATGATTTCACTAACCAATCGGACCAGCTGTTGATTTTAACACATAAAATTTATTCAGCTTACAAAAAAAAATCTCAATCGATAAACTCGTAAAAAGTTACGCTCTGTTGAACACAATCTTTGATCAGTCCTCGAAGATTTAAATCGATATCAAACCAACGGCCTTGCAGATTGAATTCACCTCAGATAGAGAACAAATAAACGGTAGATAACGAAAACATCAGTTACTAATGACGTCACGCCGACCTCTGCCTTTATTATCTCGTCGATCTAAATGTTGTGTTTCACAACTGCAACCCTCAACAACAATCAGTCCATCAGATGTGTTTCGTTTCGCTCGGTGTTTTGAGGTTAAGTTGACCAAAATGATTACTTAAAGTTCAGATAGTGTTGGGAAAGTTATTTTTCAAGGATAAATTGTTTAAATAAATGTGGGTTACTGTAAAGAGGATGGTGTTTGTTCAAAATACTAGTTAATAATTAGTCATGGGATTATTAGTAAGTAGGCCTTTCATTTTTAATTGTGTAATTCTGCTTACACATAGTGTACAATTTAATATTATTAGTATTTAGTTTATAATATGTATGTCAAATATTTATAACAATGCAATGTTATCTAAGAATAATTTTAAATTGTAGAATTAAGCCACAACGAAATTTCACCGACAAAAGCTAAGTAATATAGCCTAATAGATTTTTAGACCATTTATTTTACCCTAAATGAATGCCTAACTTTTTTTCTTTACGAACTGATTTAATCCACAATAATCTGTGAACAGTAAACATTTGCTAATGACACCCCTTTAAAATTTGTTTAGTAAATAACTTATACTAAACATTTAGGAAAACCCATGATTTAGACCTTAATATTCGCAGAAATTTGGTTTTTGGTAACGGTACAAAATTAAATCATCTTAAACGCCACTTGTCATTTAAGTTTTAAACAGTTAAAATCTAAAATTTCTTTTGATTATTCAGAAACTATTAAAAGTTCAGACTTTAACTTTTCTAAGAGTGGTAAATGAAAAAATATAAATTGAAAACTACATAGTCCCTTTCTCTTCAGTCAACTTAATTTAGCTTGCTCTGCACTACCTACGTGCTATTTTCCGTGTTTCAACAATTTACTGCCAAGCCAGTGTATTATTCATACCGTATGTGTTCTCCCACCTCAGTTATGGATATCCATCTTTTGTAATTCTTTAGAGCCTGGAAAAATCGACTGTTTACAAACAAATTATGAATTATGCCTGTTTGAAATCTAAAATCTAGAGTCTTGTAGATTTGTATTCAAGAAATTCAGATTTTTTAAGCCTCCTTAGTATTTATATTTTAAAAGTTTTATAATATTTTAAGGTATTTATTTACTTTACCTTGTCAAACGAAACTACTATAAACACACAAACCTGAACTTTTTTCTTAATAAATATAGTATTTATACACTTCACTGATACCGGGAAACCAATATTTAACCATATTCAACATTTACAACATTAAAAACTTTCAAATCAAAAGTTCGTTATGGAAATTTACATTTTAAAGTCCCGACATGTTTTTATTACCGTCCTGACAGCGTTGCCGGATTGTTCTTGTTCTTTTTGTGTAGAAACGAACAGTTTAGGCAACTCATTCTAATTATAAATAGTGTGATAATACGACGAAATATTATAATTATATAAATATTATAATCATACTGTTATCGGCAAAATACTGTGACTAAACAGTTTAGGTAAGTCCTCTAGTTTTTTTTTTATTCTAATTATATAAAGTGATAATACGACGAAATATTATTTCTCAAATGAGGCAACCTTTACTATCTAGTTACCTTGATTTATACACACCTTAATTAGTACAATAACCTATTGTTCGATTTGGCAACGTTTATTAATTTCCATTTTAAATACGCAGTTAAACGGTACTTTCTATTGTTTGATGCATTTGTTTACGTAATTATATTTGTTACATTATTTTCACATTTTCTTGCTTCGTGGATACTTTTGGGGTTCATATTGTTTAGTTTATTTAATTCTTACATGTTTGGTGTATGTGAAGTGATTTATTTTGTTATAATTACGTCAAATATCGCGGAAAAGTCGAAACTTAACCTATACAATTTCAAGTTTTATTTCTTTCATAACTCCTACAAATATTATTTCCCGTCAAAATTTTTGTTGTTTCTACAATCAGTTAGATGTGTTCTTTCATGTTATATCAAATTCCCTTAGAAATCGTTTGACAAGGTAAACTACATTTTTACCTATTTTAAATTAAATTATAGTAGTCAATATAAGAAAAATCAGAAATACTATATGAGATCTAACATTCTCCACTGCAAAATGGAGGACGATGACCCAAAAATGTTTTTATATTCTGAAACAACACGTCAGACTGACTAAAAACACGAAATATATCTGCGGAAAATAAATATTTTAGAAAACACAAGAGAAATAAAACTAGAAAATATAGAGGTTAATTTTAGCCAACTTTTGATATTGTTTGCACCATAAATAAAAGAAACAAATAACTTGACACACACAAAAGAGAACACAATAAGAGGACCAAAGAAATTTACCGATGAAATCAGAAAAAAACATACGTGAAAAATGTAAAATAATTTTACAAGACTTTTAATGTTAAAACAGTATCAATGAATCATGTAAAACAATATTGAAAGCAACGAAATAGCAGAATAAATCCTCGAGTTGGGTAACGGTGCCAAATTGAGCATTACATCATAGTAAAAGAGCAGAATTGCAACCCTATATACAAATAGAAA
>JAGFPH010005428.1:23976-39127 GCA_018207615.1 Philaenus spumarius | reverse complement strand
ACTAAATACATGTTCAATCACATTATGTACAAATAAACAATAATAATAAAATATAAAAACTAACATATTATACCTAACTGTTGAGTCCCATCAAAACTTGCAAACCCACAATCAACGCTGGTTTAATGTAGACAAACTCGACCTCGACAAACTCCAGAAAACATCCACCCTGTGAGCGACCACATTATACAGAGTAATTGACGACGCATGAGCATTGGTTCTAATGCGCTCCTGGTAAAGTGGTCGTCTGATTCTTATCCCATGAGGTGGAACATACCAGCATATCTGTCTTGGGCTCTCAGGATCCTCAATCACGCCACACATAACTCCTTTCAAGAAACACAACCTCAACAAATTTCTCCTAACTGCTAACGAATTGACTGCAAATGGACTTAAAAATTATTTATACCTTATTGTCCGAATTTGGCTGATTTCACACTTGCCGACACGACACCGACTCGGCACCGACACGATATCGGAACGATGTTGTCGGTCATGAAAACTAACTTAAACTTAAGAGTAGCTTTCACACTCACCGACATATCGGTGTAGTGTCGTTACAGGCGCCGACATGTCGGCGAGCTGCTGGTCTCCTTTCTTTATCGGTAGGATATCGTCTCAGTTTGTTTACTGGTTGCTATGGTAATCAATCAATAATAATTTGGCCTCTGTTAAATATTTTTTCTGTCAGATAAATAATAAATATGTCTCATTTTAAATATGAAGTTGTGACATTAATTGAACTTGTGGAAAGTAAGCCATGTTTGTTTTTTTACTGAAGACATGAACAAACAATTTTTCACCGAATAAAGATATTGGAAAATAATTTTTATAGGCCCATAAATTTTATCAGTATTTATGCAAGGTTAGGCCTAGAAAGTAATTTTAAGTCTAGGCCTAACCTAAAATCATTGTATGTATTTTGCCGTTAAGGTAGGTAAAATAAATTAAACAAACACACAATAATTTTAGGTTAGGCCTAGACAGTGAACCAACATTTTATGTTTATTGGATGTATTTACAATTAATGGACATTTAACTGCGTTTACCATCTTAGCTTTGATGTTATAATTAATTCTACACCTTTATTATAATAACATTAAACGTATGGAAACAGCAAATATTTGTATAAAAAACAATATAATAATAAACGGCAATTGAAAGATTAAAATTATGTGTTTATGTTGCCGTTAAGGCTGGTAAAAGAATTGAAGAAAAGACGTGATGAACTTCGTTCCTGAAGGGGGTTCCACGACAGCCCACATTTACTTTTTTTATTAGCTATGTAATTTGTTGGCAGACGGATTACTTAAACTTTTTTTAACATCCTTGTTTGTCCTATGTATTTTTTGGGTCTATCTACACGATAGCTTGTACAATTGGCCGTGTCGGTATCGGCGTCGAGTCGGTGAATGTGAAATACGTCTGCCGATATCGGTATTATTGCTGTATCGGGTCGATATCGTGTCGGTACCGAGTCGGTGTCGTGTCACCAAGTGTGAAATCAGCCTTTGTTGGTTGTTAAATCCAAATTGCTTATAAAACAACACACGCAAAAATATTTTCTGATATTTTTCTATCCTATTTATATAATATTTTGTTGATGGGGGCCAAACAATACAGGCAAATTCCAGCCCTGATCTAACTAGACTATTAAATAAAACTTTAAGAACGACAATATTATTAAAATCCCTCCCCAACCGACAAATAAAACCCAAGGTGGAATAAGCTCTCTTTAACTATATTAACAACATTACAACTAAAAGATAAATCTTGTGACATAAGAACCCCCAAATCCTTAAAGTTAGTAACTCTAGAAACTCTATTCAATAACTGCAAATCAATGTTATAATTGTTAATTGAAGGCTGTAACACTATAATATGACATGACGCAACATTTTTTAATATTAAGAAGAAGTTTATTACTTTCGCACCAAACAGATAATCTAACTAAATTTTCCTGCTAAATTTGAAAATCATGACGAGTTTTAATATTTTTAAAAAAATTTCAAATCGTCGGCGTACATTAAAAAATATTCACAATTATCGAAACACGATGTTATATCATTAATGAAGATATTAAACAATAAAGATCCCAAGTTACTGCCCTGAAGAACACCGGACCCCTTTTATATATCTGTTCGATTTAAAACCAGAATACGTTACATATTGACCATATGTATACGTACATATTGAATACGTTACGTATTTACACAAAACTAAAAGGAGCGTGGCATTGACTACGTTATATTAGCAAAGCGTTAACAAAGGCCAAGCGTTATTGTAACTAGTTTAACATTAACTATATAACTAAAACAATTACTAACGTGATAATAATCTCAATTTTAGGTCTGTGTGCTATGGACGCATAAAATATTTGTGATTATTACGTAGAAAGATTCAAAAATAAAAAATAAAGTCATTTCTACTTATTTAGGCTAGTCTATATATATAAAAATAAAAGGTCACCTCCTAGCATAGGAAATACTAAATTTGCGTAGTAGTGAACGTGTTAATTACATCTAAGAACGTTATAAAGATTGTACAATCGTTTACTTACTATCCTATTGTAATAATATAATTGTATGTGTTATTGTCTCTAATTCTCGTATTCGTGGACGTTCGTGTACGTTCGGCGAGTGTGAACGACTGCCACAATAGTTAAAATGAACAAAATTTAACTGTCGAACGCTCTCTGCGATGTCACGTTACAATAGGGGGATTCATGCAACCTGTGCTAAATGCTTAATGTGTTATCATGCTAAACTGCTATTTGAATTTTGAGTGAAGGACCCCTTGTGCTAATGTGCTAAAGTCTTATTTGCTGAAGTAAGGTTATCCTGGTTCAGTTTTGTTCAGGTTATAATAGTTTTGTGAGTTTCTGTGCTTGATCTAATAACTTTTAATTGAAATGCCAAAGACAAGTAGAAAGGAAAAGTTCTCCTCATTTAATTGTTCAAGTTGATTGCAAATAAAAATAACATTTTGATAATTAATCAATATATTTTTTATTTATTTTGTAAAAAAAAAGATTTCTAATAACAAAAAATTGACAGTAAAAATATATTCGGGATAGCACAGCCTTGTGGCCTTGTCCCTTCCGAGGTTCCAGAAATTACTGTGCTACCTGAAAAATAATAAATTGAAGAATATTAATACCTGAGTAAACTACTGGCATAATTAAATGAGTTCATTCATAGGAGTTCTTTTTAGAAAATAGAAATTACTTGTTATATTTACATACTACTGCACTCAGAACATTCTAAAGATTGATTTTTATATATAGTTTATTACATTATTTTGATTACATCACTCTCTTTACAGTTCTTTGGACTGAAACTATAATAGCCTACGCACTTTATAGTTTATGAATTATATTTTAGATAAAATTAGGCCTCATTTTCTGCCATTTTTGGAAACATATTTTGTGTTTTCGTGATCTAGGCTAAATTACTAAAGTTTAGAATATGCCTCTTTACCATATTCTTTAGTTTGTAAAAGAGATTTTTTCCCTACTTACTAAATAATGTATACATATTACATTTTTGTATACAGTATTTTATAACAAGATTAGACCTCTTTTTGGTTTCTTTTTGGTAACATATTTGTGCAAACAAAATCAAATACACAGAAATGTTCTCTGTACTTTTCTGAACACGAGAATGTATAAATGTACTTTACTAAAATGGTTTAGATAGGTGTTTAAATGAAAATGTGTTCCAGCAGTAAAAATATGCCTGCCAATATAGAAATATCCAGATGGAGGGTTAACAAGAAAGTAAAAACAAAGAAAGAGAAAAGAAAGAAAATTATCTCAAACTTCGTCGGATTCTCGGAAATTAAAGATAGGAGAAAATGTTTATTTTCTTTGCTCCATCGTTTCCCCGATTCCTTCCGAATTCTTTTCTTGGATTCGAAATTATTATTATTATTTTCCATCTCAAATAAAACAAGTGCAGGAAAAACACAAAATTATAACGAACAACCTGTTGTTGATTCAAGCTGCAAACCTCAAATTACCTTCCCCAAAAGTTTTACGACATTAACACTGGTTTAGCAGACCCCAGAGCGTGCTAAATACTCTAAATAGCACACTTCTGTCAAACGAGTTTCTCGATTTTAACACACTTAACACGTTTAACATACTTAGCACAGGTTGCATGAATCCCCCCCAATGTTCTCAACGGGCTACTTATTTGTGAGCACATTGCAGCGAACATTTCGGCGCACCGTCGCAACAAAATTTGTGTCGCTCAGTTACAAATTTGCACGTGGATTAATAAAGTGTCCGGCACGTTTGCCAATAGAATTCGGACCCATCCACCGCCACTTGGAAGGAAATCTCATCGCCTAGCGTAATCGTATAAAATATCGACCGCTTTATCATTTGTCCATTCCAAGGCCACCGAAATATCAAGTCATACAAATGACGCCTTTCCACCTTGATGCCACTGTTTTCATTCATATTTCTACTTGCTCTTAGAACCGACCCGACCTTGGTCTACTGACTTTTCATCTCAACTAATGCCAAGTTTTATCGGCATGATGTTACGGCGTATATAAATAATATCGGATAACTATACTTGCCTTGGGTATTTTGTACTAAATGATACTTGCCAGTTTTATATTCGAGTTTATAGCTTGAATATTGTTTAGCGAAGCTTGTGTAATGGACTGTATGGGACAGCATTGAAGGCTAATAACATTGAATGGTAAATGATAGCCCATATAACCGGGTATAAATATATGCCAAGTACATACTCTAAGCATCTTCGGACGAAATGTACAGGGTGTTCCTTAAACAGGGCAATATTCTTTCTTATTTCATAATAAAAACGTTTGTGACATAGATCCGTAAACGATTAGTTTCTGTTCGCCATTTTCATTATTTACAACTAGCTGGCCCGACCTGGCTTTGCACGGATAGACAAATCAAAGTTAAATGTATATTATAGCAATAAATATATTACACTATGTATTTCTTATGGGGATTTTTAGTAAGTTTGACCCCCCAAACCCCCCTAAAATTTCGAATTTTTTAAAACCCTTTTTTAGCGAGTACCTAGGGCCCTAGAGGAAGCTACATACCAAATTTCATTCCAATCCGTTCGATGGTTTTTTGTAGTTAATTTGACCCCCCAAACCTCCCCTAAAATTTAGAACTTTTTGAAAAACTTTCTTAGCGAGCACTCATGGCCCTAGGGGAAGCTTCGTACCAAAATGTCATTCCAATCCGATCGGTGGTTTTAGAGAAATCGTGATTTTGTAACTTTGACCCTCCCCCCCCCAAACCCCCATAAAATTTCTAATTTTTTTAAACCCTTTCTTAGCAAGCATCTATGGCCCTAGAGGAAGCTACATATCAAATTTAATTCCAATCCGTTCGGTAGGTTTCGATAAATCTTGATTTAGTAACTTAGATCCTCCAAAACCCCTCCTAAAATTTTGAATTTTCGGAAACCCTTTCTTAGTGCGCGTCTAGAGCCTATAAAGAGTATTAGTGCCAAATTTCATGTTTGTAGGCCTCGTGGTTTTGGAGAAACTGTGATGAGTCAATGAGTCAATGGTATATGGCTTTTATAAGTATAGATACTTATCTTTGGACGAAGATAAAATATTGAGTGACGATCTGGTACAAGCAATTTACGACAGTGGGCTTTTCAAACTCACATGTAATTTTTTTCAGTTTTTTAAAATTTTTTATTATATTTATTCACATGTTACACTGTAACCATATATATAAATAAAAACACAATTTAAAATCCCACTTAGATTATACATGAAAACAAACAAAATATAATGCATCAAAAAACTAAAGCAGAATACTTTTTTTTAACTTACTGATAACATAAACTATACTTACTTATAACATAAATTATACATACATTATACATACAAAATACTACAGACACAATTTACAACTATACAATCAACAGTATAACAGTGAACAAATTTAGGGGTCTCCTAGGCATACGCCAGTTTGAGACTTCCATCAAAAAGAACAAAAACAATATCGAGATGGAGAGTTCGGCAGGTGCCCTAACCTAACCACAAGAGAAGCAAATATGAAGTTTAAATATATACATATCATAGAGAATAAAAAAAACATCAATCAACCTGCAAAGCATTACATAATATATATTATTGCATAATGTCGAATAAAGGTTCAATATCATCTGATGAAAACAGCCAGGACTTTATATTTCTTAACACTACCCTATAAGACATATTTTTTAAAATAGTAATTTTTGGAATGACAAGGTTATAAAAACGAGCGTTACTATAGGTAAACAATTGACGGCATAGAGTTAAATTTGGTTTATGTATAGGTACAGGTACAATACCAGAGTTTCTAAAATTGCATGCAGTATCTCGCATGTTATTTACAACAGCAGAATAAACTTAGATCAGTTCTTATTAAGTTAAGTAATTAATTTAAAGCAATATTCTAAACTTTTAATACAAAATACTGACAAATGAAAGACTAGAACATGTTTTAAATAAACGGTATCAGTTAACTGACACAAACTTTCTCCCAACTTACTGTAGTCAAAATAATATTGTTTTTAATCATTTTATTTACTACTTTTTAGAACAAAACAAAAAAATAATATTCTACCTACGTCAATCGTATAAAAAAGTTATTGTCCCAGGCGGGATTCGATCGCGCGACCTTTGAATTACTGGCCGTCTTCTCTACCGTTGTGCTATCCCTTGCGGCCGTTGCCGTGATGCTAGATTGACAACATAAACTTGTTTATTTTTTAACATTTCCCCATAATTATGAAACGCCGAAGTTTTGATAAAAGCGGGTGGTGTCATTTTGTTTGGCATCTTAAGCACTATAAATACTGAAAATTTGATCAAAATCGTTAGAGCCGTTTTTGAGAAATTTGCATTTTTGTCGTTTTTTATTGGTTTTTAGGGGTAAATTACCCTTAAAAATTAAAAATTCCAAAAAATGAAAAAAACGCCTGGAGATATTAGGGTTTAGTACCTACATACCAAATTTCATGAAAATCGGACCAATAGTGTCCCCTCTGGTCGTGTATACATACTGACACACTGACAGACAGACACCACGTTAAAAACACTTTTTTGGGTTCAGGGAGCACCAAAACAAAAAATTCCACTAAAAATATTTTTGGGTTCAGGGAGCACCAACACAGATAATTGCACTAACAATTTTTTGGGGTTCTGGGAGCACCAAAACAGATAATTCAACTGAAAATTCAAATTCGAACGTTTTTACGAAAACAATACTTTCTCCATATACTACGTATAGGGTGGAGAAAGTAAAAATTGGGGAAATCACACCATATTATAAATTGTCAATTGAAAGCAAGCACTAGCCAAGCAAGTCCTGTTTTCTGGTGGCATTTGTTGAAACTAGGTGTAGACCTGATGTTTTACAGACCTGCAATGATACTCTAAAGTACCTCCATGGCTCAACTTGTAGATAAAGCCACTGTTACCGTTTATAAAAGCAGTTAAATTGGGTGGTACTTAAAAGTACCGTCGGGCAACAAAGGGTTAATTACAAGCCCAAGATGTTAGTTCAATAATTGCAGTGAGATAACATCGACCGATATCTGTAGTGATCAGGGTGGCTTAGTTGGTAGAGTGTTACGACGGAATCGTAAAGGTACCGGGTTGAAATCCCGGTCTTGGTTCATGTTTTTTCACTTGTAATTTAATTTTCACATGGAATGATCGGAGTCTGTAGTATAGGTCGGTGGAAATCCATTTAGACCATATTCCAGATAGAGGCGATCCCATTGCTAATCTCTTATTTTGTAGGAGTATTTCGTTGTTAAACGTTGTATAATTCGATGACGCCGCTGCTGAACGGCTGACGTGAGTTGAGCGAATTTTCAAAATTAAATTTATATGTTTTAGGGTTTTAACCAACTATGTTGGTAATTGGTCTACTCACGAAGGCGTTGAATATATTAGTAGAAATTCGTTGCAACTCAGTATCTATTCAAGGCTCAGGCCTGCTTTATTCCGCTCGCAGCGGAAAAACTCGCTTTGAGAGTTTGAACCTCGACATTGTGGCCTGGGATTATGGTCTGTGCTTTGCGAGTGGGCACCTTGATGGCGGCGTACAAACTCGCTTCGCTTTGGTCTCGAATCAGAGGCCCCACCCACGGTAAAATCCTCCGTTGGAGTAGGTTTACACCTCAGCTCCACAGCACCAGTTCACGCACTGCTTCGTTCCTCTCGCAGCGGAAAAACTCGCTGAGAATACAACGTAATTCGATCACGCAGCTGAACCGCTGACGGGAATTGAGCAAATTTCCTAAATTAAGGGGAGTCGATCCGTCCTATAAATCCCATGTTAATTTGTACACTTTTAAGCTCTTTCTTGAGAACCAGTAGAGATATCATATTGATTTAAAAAAAATTTTGATCATCTGTTTTAGGACCACATTTTAAGCACAGGGAATTTAAAAACCTTTGTTGGTTTTTTATTAATGATTTTTTTTATGTTAGTTTTTTTCATGTACAATCACATTTAAACACATATAAAACCTAAAGTAGACTAGTAGGAATATTTTCTGTGCTTAAAATGTTCTCCTAGGGTGGTAGGTGAACAAATTTTAAAAAAAAATCAAGAAGATATCTGTAATGGTTCCCTAGATAAAGTACTTTAAGTGAGAAAAATCGCAACTTTCGGAAAACGAGTGACAAAGTTGAAAACGATTATAACTATAATTTAAAATGACTATAATTAACCTTTAATACATTCCAGCTCCATAAGCAGGGTTGTCTGGATCTTAGTGTTCTTCAATCTCGTCTTCCAGCTTCCTGTTTGCCAATATTCTCTATTCTGTCTGATTTTTTTCAAATTCATCGACGGCCCTATCTGCTTTCATGATTCGTAGCTTATCGACACTTTTCATTCTATCTACACACTGCTTTCCATGATTGCTGCCTAATTTGCTCAAAATTTGACATTTAACAATGTTTCCCTCATTGTGCGTAGCTATTGCCTCATAAATACCAAATTCTAACGTAGTTTTGAGAATGAAGGTGGTTTTAGGTAGTCCAGACCAAATGACGCTGTTCAAAGATTCACAAGCGTTTAGGATGCCTCCATGACATCTTTTTAGCAAGTCTGGGCTAAATCTTTAGAAATAGGTTTAATTTGCTCCATAACAGTACGAGGTAAATGCAGGCGTTCATTATGGTTATAGGTTTCTATAGCAGTGTTTAATTTGAGAGCGTGCTGAAAACGAGCGCGCTACTTCAAGCTAAAAACGGCCCTGCATCTTTTTACAAAATGTGCCATACATACAAAAATACTGGTCCGATTTGAATAAAACTAGTGTTAAAATAATTAATTATAATAAACCATGGAATACATTAAGACAAAAAAAATTTGGAAAACGATTGACCCTAAAGGCCATCCCTGTAACTTCCCGCTAAGTTTAATTACAAAAGTATGATGAAAGTTTGATAAACAATATTTTTAGACATTTTTAACTGCCATAACTTTTGAATGAATCAACCAATTTTTATGCGATTTGCGGCAATCGATGCAGTTTTTGAAGTCCATTGAAAGAATCAACAACAAAAATTTTTCAGATGAAAAGTTTCGGAGAAATTGAGGAAAAACACTTTTTTTATTTTCTTTCGTTCACGATATCTCACGAATGAATCAACCGATTTTTATGCGATTTGCGGCAATCGATGCAGTTTTTCGAGTCCATTGAAAGAATCGACAACAAAAAAATTTTTCTGATGAAAAATTTCGGAGAAATTGAGAAAAAACACTTTTTTTGATTTTTTTTCGTTCACGATATCTCACGAACGAATTAACCGATTTTGACCGGACTGGTAGCGATCGACGTCGCTTTTCAAGGTTAAAAGCTGATTAGATTTTGGAATTGATCGGTAAAGCCGTTTAAAAGTTATTCCAAAAAAACCTGATTTGAAAAAAATTTATTTCTTAGTTTTTTCGAAATTTCTCAGAACCTACCGGTCCGAATTAGTTGAAATTTTCAGGAAATCTAAGTTTGATGGAACTATTTAGAACGTCGTTTAGTAGGATCCAATCGGTTAAGCCGTTCAAAAGTTATAAGCGGGTCACATACTTACATACACACACACATACATACAGACAGGGTGACACCCTCTCGGGAGTGGTCAGGGAAGATTCCTAGGAATTCAAAACGTCGAGATCTGATGAATACTCGATTTTCGAAAAACGGGGTGAAACCAATAACTTCCCGATTTTAGAAAATTTTCAATTTTCTTAGCGGGAAGTTAAAAAATCTAAATTGAATATTTATCGAATTTGTATTGTCCGACTCCGGGTTAAGTTTATATGTTTTAAGTTATCGAAGAACTATTTGGGAGATTTGTCTACTTATGAAGGCGCTCAATTGGTACTTTTATGGTATTTTACGTTTTGATCGAATTTTGAGGAACCAGACGGGCAATAAATGTGTACTATAGACTGCACTTTGCGAGTTTGCACCTCGACCTTGGGTCCTCGGATTATTGATTGCTTCGCTTCGCTTGCACCATCTTGGCCGTCGGCCTAGGATCAGAAGCCGTCTTTACGTGGATTTGAACCGGATAATTTTATGCTGTTTTATGTTTTAATACATTTTGGAGAACCGGATCGGCTATAAGGTCGTTGTAAAAACAAAATGTGCAGGGTAATCAAAATAACCACGAAAAAAGTTTCATTCTAGTAAGAAAAATCTAAAAAATTTTACTTCCTGTCAAAAAAAGTGTTTCCAGTTGTTGGATTTTATTGGCTAACGAACTCTTACCAGTGATTTAGATAAAAAACGTGTGTACCAAATTTGGACCAAAGAGGACGTAAAATACGGCCGTTAAAGTGCGAACACATAAATACAAACATACGAGTACAGATACCGACGAGAATGCTGGTACTTGAGTAAACCGCTACTAACCTAACTGAAAACATCAGTGCCCGGTACAACTCTGTTTAACACGTACAGTGCTAAGGACGCACATGTGAGCTTGACGCTGAACACTATGAGAATCGGCCGGCCAAGGCACAGCGCATTGCACGCCAACCCTCATATTGGAAATATTTTCAATATACACTGCATTGCGTGCTTCGCAAGCCAATCCCCATATTAGGAGTATTTTCCATACACAATTCATTGCGTGCTTCGCACGCTAACCCCCGTGGTGGGAGTATTTTCAATACACAATGCACTACTTGCTTCGCACGCCAATCCCTATATTGGGAGTATTTTCCACACACAATGAATTGAGTGCTTCGCAAGCTTTCCCCGTATTGGGAGTATTTTAAATACACAGAGCGTTGCGTGCTTCGCACGCCAATTTCAAGCCTATGTTGCTATGAATGCACATTTGCGTCCTCTTTAAAATATTACTGATTATTACGCTGAAAGGTTCAAACATAAAGTAATTTCTATTCATTTAGGCTATAAATATAAAAAATATAAGGTCAACTCCTAGCATAGGAAGTACGAAATTTGTGTAGCAGTGAATGTGTTAAGGGTGAGGTAATCCACTGGTTCGTTTTAATGATGAGTCATATTAGGAAGCGGTGTGGGAAAATGTTTTTTCTCCATTTACGCCCTTTCCCCCCACCCCCGGCCCATCACGCCAGGGCGAGGCCAAGTGCATGGATTGACGCCGATATTTGTATATATCATTTTTAATGACACCTCAAAACGAATTCTGCTGACCATGATCTGTGTTCATTTACCAATCCAAACCTTAGATCTCACCATAAGAGTCACTGCAATTGCTCATTTTTTGATAATTATTTTGGGCGAGGCATATTGAAAAGTAGGTCGATCAATTCTGGTGATTATTGTTTCTTTCATGGGATCGTTAGTGTAAAAGTTGGATTCGTCAAAGGAAATAATGTGTGGCGAGGAGTACTTGGGTTCAGTCAATTTTATTTAGGTTGGGGCTGTTTTTTAGGCTGGTCATGTATATTTTTTTTTGACGTTGAAGAAATTGTGTTGCCTTATAAGTTTCTCTTGGTGAAATTTACTATGGGCCAGATTTGTATAGTTTTCTTGTGGCACGAAGGGTAGTTTTAATTACGGAAAACTACACCCACCATCCTTTCTGGAACCGTGTGTTACAAATAAAGGAATACTGAGAAACGTACTTACTACTCGGAACTCTTGAAAACTGTGTTGACAAATTATGTCAGTGTGACGAAAACGTGTACCACGCGACCTCCGTAGTCCGTACTCTACCGAGCCTCTGACGTCATATTGTTTTATTATTTTCTTGCTATAAAGATGGCCAATCAATCAAGACGCCATGTCAGTGTGTCAAGGTCTGTTCAAGGTCGCGCCACAACAATAAGTAAATATGACATTACCATAACTCGACAACTTCCTTCAATCCTACAAGTGTTTGTTTAAAATATTTGAGGTTACGTTGACACTGAATTTATTTCTGTGGTTTTTCTCCTGGCATACGTGACGGTCATTGTTTATTGCATCTGATGGTTTAGCTGGATTTATAGTTGTAATTTCATTATGTTAAAATACTTCTGCTGAATTGTTTCTCTTAAAATGTCTCATTACCATAAAAGTATTAGTAACAGTAAAATTTTGATGCTTTCATATGTGAATTTGTTTTACAGCTTGTGGCAAAACATGCACATCGTAAGAGGTTTTCACGAAAACAATTATAGTAGAAAAATACGAATTTTTAACTGATACGAGTGCAACCTGGTGTCTATTTGATGTATTAACTCATTTAGCAAAAACTGTATTTATAAAGGCAAGCAAACGCAGCAGTTTAACAAAAAGAACCCTATTCCAGAACATTCATTGCTATAACAACCATAGTCCTACGACTTTGGTTGGTTTTACAAAATGCTAACAAAAATTTATTGTTTTTTGTTTAGTTTTGCAATTCTTATTTTCTAATAATAATTTTATTAGTTTCCCGTTATGCCTCCATTCACTCGCACCCTTCTTAGCTATAAGAAATTTAATTTAACATGAATTAATGAAAAATGCAAATAATTCTATCGAAGTTTCATTTTGTAAACAGGGTAATTCACGAAGATAAGCAGAAATTTCGGGAGCACATTCTACAAGTAAAAGTAAAGAAAGTTATAAGGACCGAAAACGCTTCGTTTTCCAGATATCACCATTTTTTACAAAATAATTAATATCTAGAGAAATGTTTGACTGATTGAGTTCAAACTTGGCATGCAGTTTAACCTAACTAAGCTTGTTATACAAGCGATTATATCCAATCGTGCGTTTCAAAATGGCGGCTATTAGACAATTTCAAACCTAAATTACTAAAAAATCGTACATTTTAACAAAATATGTCAAGACATATTTTTTGCGGCCCTTTTGATTCCCTATCGGATAGTGTAACTGTCAAAACATCGGATTAAGGATAATAGTTGGTTTGTTCAACCCGGCATCCTATAAAAACACAGTATACACAGCAATATTGTATGTACATTTGCTGTCATTATCTTTAACTTACCTATTATTTTTCATCCGATTGTTTTGAAAGTTACACGATCCGATAAAGAACGAAAAGGGCTACAGAAATGGTGTCTTAAAAATAGTTTTTTTTTTTTTAATAAACGGTTTTAGGGTAATTTATTATTGAAATGTTCAAACTGCCGCTATTTTGAAACTGATCATTGGATAGAATCGTTTATTTTTCGTGAGATAGATCATTATTAGCTTAAATTTCATGCCAAGTTTGAACTTAATCAATCAAACCATTCTCTAGATATTAATTATTTTGTAAAACAAACAAAATGGCGGATATCTGGGAAATGATGCATTTCTAAATCTATATTTATAGGAACCTTTTTCTATATGTTCTGAAAGTTTCCCTCTTTCTCCGTGAGACATCCTGTATATCTATACAGGGTGTACAAAAAAGAAGAAAAAAGTTATATAATCATAGGCTCGAAAACGCTTCGTTTCCCAGATATCCGCCACTTCGTTTGTTTTACAAAATAATTAATATCTAGAGAAAGGTTACGGTAATATAGGTCCTGCTGGTAAATGTGCGTGCGTTGGTGATGGTCGCCTAATCACTCAACGTCAGCAGACCAACTGCCAGACTATAAAATACTAGGGGAGACCCCTGCGTGCTCCCCAATGGCACCCCCAATGGCACCGCCAACCCCCAATGGCACCTTCTAAAAACATATGTTATGTTTTATTTATAATAAAGGTGTAGTATTAATAATAACCTCAAAACTAAGATGGTAAATATTGTTAAATGTTCAAACCAAATTATTTCTTATATTTTATAACAGCAGTTAATAATGGTTAAAAGAACCAGTAAGGCTAAGGTTTACACTTTAAAACCCTAACCTAAAAGATGGAAATACAAAAATAATTGCTTCAAATTTTGAAATCAGCTGTTAATGGAAATATTAAAGTAGCTATATTATCTGTTATTTTCAATTCAATTGGTTGCTGTGGTAATAAATGTAAATACATGTGTTGATTTATAATTCTAAACCTAACCTAAGATTTTTTTCCGACTAAATTTACAAATATATTGAAATAAAAAAAGGTTTTTACCGAAATTAATTATAGCCTATGTTACTCAGGAATAGTGTAGCTTTTTATTAGTAAAACTATTTTTTCAATCGGTTCAGTAGAGCCAGAGATTACCCCTTATATACAAACAAACTTTAGCTCTTTATAATATTAGTATAGATAATATTACTGGTAGCATTAGTAAATCACTGAGGGAAGGATGTTAGCTTAGGTATAACATAAAACATTCTCAACGGCGAAGTTTGTGGAATGTAGGTTTTAATAGATGTAGTGTCGAGTTTTATGGGTCAAGGAATCAAATAAACTAAGTACCAAAACAATATCTGCAACGATTATGTACTTGAGGTTTTCCCTTGTTTTAGAACACCGTTTTAGCATTAAAAATTATGAATATTTAAAATAATTAGTTGCTAAGCCTTTGGGTATCAAATTAATTATTGTAAAAATTTCGTCTGCTCAGAAATTACGGTTTATAAAATAAAATTATCAGTGTATTGCTGAGGGGGATGCGGAATACTACCCCCCGGAAAACTACCCCCCCATGTGAAACGTGACGTCATGAAATCTGCCAACTAACCAATATGGAAGCCGTGTACGCGACTGGAATACTACCCCCCCCC
>JAGFPH010005427.1:59807-69990 GCA_018207615.1 Philaenus spumarius | reverse complement strand
TTTATTTATTTAATACCAAATGTTTTAATGTAAACTGCAGAACAGCTATTGTATGTTTTTAAATTCTCATGTATTTCTTATGGGGATTTTTCGTTTTTTGGGGATCTCAAAAACCCCTTAGTTTTTAATTTTAGAAAAAACTTATATTTTTCCCTCGTTCCTTGAATCGATACCTTTAATTTGACACCTCTCCCATCATCCTCCGATTTAATAAATACCCACAATTTTGAATCTAAAATGTTGCTTACAGAATTATATATAAGGATATAAATGAAAATGTAAATGTGCGTTTGTTAAAAATCGATAACCTCCGAAAGTTCTTCACCAATTGCTTTGAAATTTTGACACAACATTATATTCGAATCCACGAGTGTTTTTATAGACTTTTTGAAAAACTACATCATCTAATGAACATAAAAACAACAACAAATATAGGCCTACTCAATTTTTAACAAAAATGTAAGTGCCCTTACATATGTTTATTGGCTGTATTAAAAACAGTAGTCAGCTGTTTCCTAAAATATTTCCACTATCAGCTGATTTCAAAATTAAAACAATTATTTGTATATCTAACTTTTAAGATAGGTTTTTGTGAACAAAGCCATCTATTGAAATAAAAACATCACACACTATCTATACTAAAATTTTGTTTAATAAAAAGCTACACTATCCCCTAAGTAACACAGGCTAGAATTCATATTGATAAAAACATTTTTTATTTCAATATTTGTAAATATAGTCGGAACAAATTCACAGGTTCAAGTTGGGCGTTTAACCCATAGCGTCTAACAGCTGTAATAGCAATAAGTAAGTAACAATATGAAAAACTAAAAAACGATAATTAAAAAATGAAACTTATATAATTCAAAACGTACTGTGCAAAGATGTGCACAAAAACATAAATTACGAGTGTATGTTGCCGTTAAGGCAGGTAAAATAAATTAAACATGATTTTAGATTAGGCCTAGACTGATGAACCAACTTCTTGAATGTATTTTACATTCATTACCACATCAACCGATTGAATAAAATAAGAAATAAAACAGTTGATTCAGATGTCCAGCTTAGTACAAAATAATATTTTAAGTTAGGCCTAGACTGAACCAACACATGTTTCAACACACAGAAACCAATAAAAACTTGCGTTGTGGAATCCTACATCTTTATTATAAAGAAAACATAACATGATTACGTGTATAGAAGGTTCCAACGGGGTTGGCGTGCGGAGCACGCAGGGGCTTATCTAGTATACTATACAGGGTGTATAAAAAAAACCTTTCAGGACTTTGGGATATGATTTCTCATATAAAAAGTAAGAAAAAAGTTCCTATAAACATAGGTCCGTAAACGCTTCGTTTTCCAGATATCCGCCATTTTGTTTTTTGTACAAAATAATTCATATCTAGAGAACGGTTTGACTGATTGAGTTCAAACTTGGCATGAAGTTTAACCTGAAAATGATATACCCTCAAGAAAAATAAAAGATTAAATCCAATTATGCGTTTCAAAATGACGGCTGTTTGAAAATGTCAAACTGCAATTACTCAAAAACCGTACGTTTTAACAAAAAATGTCGAGACACATGTTTTGTAGCGCTTTTGATTCCCTATCTTAGCTATTATACTTCATCCGATTGTTAAAAGGTAATGACAACTAATGTCCATACAATATTGTAGTATTTACTGTGTTGGTATAGGATGCCGGGTTGAACAAACCAATTAGTACACATAACTGTTATCCTTCATACGATTGTTTTGACAGTTACACCATCCGATAGGAAATCAAAAGGGCTACAAAAAAGGTGTCTTGACATTTTTCGTTAAAATGTACGGTTTTGGAGTAATTTAGGTTGGAAATTTTCAAACAGCCTCCATTTTGAAACGCATGATTGGATTTAATCGTTTATTTTTCTTGAGGTATATCATTGTCAAGGTCTATAGAAAGGAAAGGTTACCTCATAGTCATGTAAACAAACTCAAACCCCTCGACCCGTTCCCTGTCCAGTGACGTCATCTATAGTATAAAAACACCGCTCTACCATGAAAGATGTATGTTTCGTCGTACAAATCACCTCATTTTTTAAAAAATAGATGTATTAAACTATTTTTGGGGTTGCAGTTTTTTTAAATGATACTTAAGTTACACATTTCAACATTTGTAATTGTAAGAATATATCTTAACCTTTTCAAAAACATTATGTTTATGTCATTAATTTGCAATTTACAATAATAACAAAAGTATAATCATACAAATTTTAATTTATATTTTTACTGACTAAAATTTTAAATAAAAAGCTATCTTGGTGATACATTTTAAATCATATAACTAAAAAGCAGTCATTAAAATTGTATTTAATAATTTTTACAGAATAAAAAAGAAAAAAATGCAATCACGATAATACATTTTAATCTATATATATAAAAGCCAAAACCCACTGACTCACTCATCACGATTTCACAAAAACTACCAAACAGATTTGAATGAAATTTGGTATGTAGCTTCCTCTAGGGCCATAGGTGCTAAGAGGAATAATATTTACTATATTTGTCGGCTCGTTTGCATTTCTGTATCCATTGCTTCTGATAAGTAGTATTCTTTGGAAAGCTAAATATAAGTATGACACAAAAATTAAACACTATAAAGGCTAAATTGAATACACCATTCTAAATACTTATACTTGTCTTTTTGTAAATAAATACTTATGACTAAGTGAATGAACCACAAGTATTTGTTTTACTTGTATTTTAAATAAGTATTCTTTTTACTTACTATTAACATTTATTTTAAACTACAAAAATAAACTTATCCTCGTATTACTTCTTTTTGTGTCGGTAAAGAACGTAATTACTTGTAAGTAATTTTGTAAGAACTTGTAAGAAATATTTTTTGAATTGCTAAAATAAAATAAAATGAAATAAAATTCTATTGAACAAATCCCGATTACTAGGAATTGGTTACACACCAATTTGTATACATGTTTTGTTTTGGTAGCATAATTATTTTGATTGTTTTTGTAAACATTATTAATTTGTGAATAACCTAAAATAATTTGTAAATAACAAGCAAAAGATAAATATATCAGAATTAATAAAATAGCATTCTAAAATGTATCTCTCTATGATAGCCTACATATAAATTGTATGGAGTTTATTTAATTGGGTGGCAGTATTTTTTATTGAATATGTAGGCCTATATTTAACATTCCTTGCATCAACTGTAAATAAAATATATTAGTATATTTGTTTGTTTTTTTTAACACGCTTTGTGTGGGAAGTTCATGGGGTTTAATAAGCTTCAAGTCACCAGGTGGGCATACTGAACAAAAAGTTATTTTCTACAATTTTAATGCAAAAGATAGCCACGGAAACTACTTTTAAATCAAAATATTAAGACAAAAGAAAATTATAATAACATTTTATATGAGTAAGTGGTATTATATTATTTACTATTACAATAGAAACAAAAAATATCTAGGCCTACCAGTGAAATGATATATCAGTTCTTCCTTCTAGTTTTGCTTTTGCATAATAATATTTGCAAGTTGCAACCGCACAAATGGAACCACCTTTAGGTTTATTAATTGATTTTGTATCCATTGTAGGCCTAAATAATATATTTATTCTACCTACACTTCTAAAACACTTTATATACACTAATTTAACGCGTATAAACGTAAACGACAGAGCTTTGATAGCTTTGATCACTGTCTAGGTATACTAAGTACTACGTCACAGCCCCCACTCCACTTTTTTTGATATTTCCCGAATGAGGTAACCTTTCCTTTCTATAGACCTTGTATCATTGTCAGGTTAAACTTCATGCCAAGTTTGAACTCAATCAGTCAAACCGTTCTATAGATATGAATTATTTTGTACAAAAAACAAAATGGCGGATATCTGGAAAACGAAGCGTTTTCGGACCTATGTTTATAGGAACTTTTTTTTTACTTTTTGTATTAGGAATCATATCCCAAAGTCCTGAAAGGTTTTTTTTTTTATACACACTTGCTTAGTTTTCTGAGGCGCCCATATTATTTTGTTCAGTTTGAATATGCCCTTTAATGTTATTGGTACTTTCTTTTCGTTTCTCCGTTGTGACGTTTTGTTCAAATCCGTCTCTATCTCACGTTTATTTCGTTTATAAGTCATATTTTTAATTGGTTTTTGTTTTAATTTAGTGTTCAGCCTGGTGTCCAGTATACGAATCTATACACAGATAAACCACTTCCCTTTCACATCAGTTAATAACATTACAATACCGTGTTTGGAATTCTCTTCTTGATTCCACCTTGGTGTTCAGCTAATGTAGAAAGCACTCGTGACTTATTTACCAAACAACGTACAGTACGGTTAATATGATCAACAATAAGGCTTTTGTTGGAATTGATTCGCCCAGGCTCTTTTTTATCGTAATCATTGTGGAAAAACATCTCTACGAAGTTCTCGGGGGGGGGGGGGGGGGGGGTTGCTTTAGCGGATAAACGGTAGGCTTTTTTTTAACAAATATTAAAAGGGTAAGTTTACCTTAAGAAAATAACGTTTGTAACGAAGTCCCTTAACGCGGGTTGCGGTAGGAGTTAACAAATAGAAAATGTAACGCGTAACGAAATAAACGGTATTAGGAAACTGACACATACTTTCTCCCTCAAAGTACTATAACATACTCTCTACCTTTTCATCAGTAGAATAGTAATTCAAAATACCAATTTTTTCATTTTTTTATTTTTATGAGTAATTTTCCCATAAAAATCCATAAAATAACGGAAAAACCAACTTTTCTTAAAAACGACTCAAACGATTTTGATTAAAATTTTACAGTTTGTAGTACTTTAGGTCCCTAATAAACTATATAGTCCAGTAAATCCGTATCCCAAAAGGGGGGTTCACATGCAAAAGGTCGGGTAGTTCTGATTTTTTGGTATGTTGTATGTATAGAGGCACTATTTAAAATTCCAAGTTTTCGACCTCGGGCGTGCTCCGCGCGCGCCACCGGCGCTGAAAAACCCCGATTTTTTTGACCTTGTTCTAGTTTTTTCACATTTTGAGCATTAAGGACTGGTTTGACAAAATAAATTAACCAGTCCTTTTTTAAAGAACCGTAAATTTGCCACAATTTAAAACTAAAATCATCTTCCTGAGGATACTACTTTTTGAGTTACAGCTATTTAAAATTTGAGCAAATTTACAAAAAAATTCAAAATCTTAGTTTTTACAAAGTATTTTCGTTTTTTCACATTGAAATAAGGAGTTTTTTTAGCAAAACTGATAAAGACTAACTTTAAAGTAGAGAAAAGTAGCTTTAATATGTGACTAAAATGGGGTTTCTACCATTGTTTGAATTTTGGGTACACTTCCAAGAAATAAATAATATGAAATGTAAAAAACTAATTGTAATTGAAACATTTAAGTTGTTGGTAGAAGTGTACAATATTAAATTTAATCACATCAAATTACGTTTATTTTAAATGAAAGAGTTTATATTTATGAAAATAAAATATGTTACATTAAATACTGTTTGAGTTACAGCCATTCAAATTTTGAGTAAATTATTGAAAATTTTTTAAAAATTGTTAGTTTTCAGAGAGTATTTGCGCTGTTTTACTGTTAAACTATAATTTTTCAGCAACATAAGGACTAACTATAAATTAGAGAAATATAACTTTAATCTGTGACAATGTGGCGTTTCTATCTTTAATAGCTTGTAAGGCAACGCTGTTAAAATGCTCCTAGTTTTACATAATATAATGTATCTTTCTACATTATAAGACTGGTGGATAGTCTGGAACAGAAGTATTGAAGGTGACAAAATATAAACACTATAGGTAGATGAGTCATCCTGGGTCATGGATTGTGACAGGTGTTCAAATGAAAAGGTTTGTTGACGGCGGTTGTGAAGTGCGAAGAAGGGGATGTAGGCTCTGAACTCCCTTCCACAGAAACAGTTTGTGGGGTGGGTTAGTTCCAGAAATTATTATCACTTATCTCTTGGTATTATTATCTCTGATCAACTGTTGGTTGTGTGCTGGCCTTTGTGCTTTAAATCAAGCGTAGTTTTGGTAAATACAGTTTCGTCAAATTTCCACCTTCACTTTTAGGTTGTTATACATAATTTTAGTGTTATTGTGTTATAGTGTTATACAGTTTATTAGTGTTTAAGTGATTTATCGCATGGTGTAACAAAGTGTTTTTTTAAGTGACTACAATATGTCTGGTTCCTCAACTTACAAGGGTTGAGTATACAAATATTTTCCTGTAGAAAAAATCCTGTAGAATGGGGATGGGTGCAGTCTGAGCGTGGCCTCAGCCCAAAGAAAATGGAAAAAGACCCGGCCCCACAAACCCTCCTGAAATTCATTTCGTGTACCTGCAAGAAAGGATGTAGTAATTCGTGTGGATGTCGGAAAGCAGGACTGAAATGTTCAGCAATATGTTCATTTTGCTGTGGTGAATCGTGTGACAATGTGTCAGAAATAGAACTAGACTTCATTTCTCCCGAAATTGAAACATTATGCGAACTGGAGGATGATGATAATGATGATGCACAGAGTGTTTGTGTTGTTCCCCCTTTCAATGTGGACAAGTGTCAACCATCTGAGAAGGAAAAGGGCAGTGAATTAGAAAAATAACTTACCTCAATCCCAGGCCCTTTAAAGAGGTGTCGGATATAATATTTAGGTATTTAATTATTTTATGTAACATTTTTTATTTTCCTATAAAGTAAACCTCGGTTAACCTTACTAAAGGGAAGGAATCCGCTTCGGATAAAATTTTTTCGGTTAAGCCATGAACATCTAGCTCGAAGGCTTTGAATGTCAAACGAATTCAAAAATCTCTTTTTATGCTACACTTATGTGCTTTATTTAAGTGAAAATTACATTTTTAGGATTACGGTACATCAATATACAGTATACTGTAATTAATATTTTGTAGCATATGAATTAGGCCTACTCATGCAAAAACTCAGTAAGTTTTATTTGTTTCTTGTATGCTTCCAAACGTTTTCGAGCAGCGATGTCCGGCCATCTTTTCATTAGAAGGAGCTCAGCCGTCGTTGACTCACTGTGTGAAAAGAAATAAAAACAATTATAGACAGATTATGGATGGGGGTTTGTTTATTTCGCGGTTTGGAACTTCTAACTTTTTGCGAGTCCTGAGAAAACTGAAATCAACGTTTGACATTGGCACATTTTTTTAAAGCCGCTACTTAATTTGTAATAAATGTTTAAGATGTAGAAAAAGGTTTTAATTTTGATTTTTTTTAATAATAACATTGTACATACATTATAATATGGCATATTATTTTTGGATTTCCGATTTTTGGAGGCGTTTCGGATAACCCGGGTTTCGCTTGACCAGAGTTCGGTTAACCGGGGTTTTACTGTATATACTCTTTAATCTAAAATACATTAAACTTGATGTGATTGTATATAGTTGTACCCTTGTACAAACAATTTTAATATTTCAATTACATTTTTTTTAAATTTCATATTATTTATTTATTGGAAGTTTACCCAAAATTCAAACAGCTGTATCTCAGAAGTTATTCATGGTAGAAATCCCATTTTGGTTATATATTAAAGATACATTTCTCTATTTTAAAGTTAGTCCTTATCAGTTTTGCTGAAACCCTTATTTTACAGCGAAAAAACGAAAATACTTTGTAAAAACTAAGATTTTGGAAAATTTTGTAAATTTGCTCAAATTTTGAATGGCTGTAACTCAAAAAGTATTATCCTCAGGAAGATGATTTTAGTTTTAAATTGTAGCAAATTTACGGTTCTTTAAAAAAGGACTGGTTAATTTATTTTTTCAAACCAGTCCTTAATGCTCAAAATGTGAAAAAACTAGAACAAGGTCAAAAAATCTGGGTTTTTCAGCGCCGGTGGCGCGCGCGGAGCACGCCCGAGGTCGAAAACTTGGAATTTTAAATAGTGCCCCTATACATACAACATACGAAAAAATCAGAACTACCCGATTTTTTGCATCTGAGGATGTACAGATTGACTGGGCTAATACAATTTTAATCAAAATCGTTAGAGCCGTTTTTGAGAAAAGTTGATTTTTCCGTTATTTTAAGGGTTTTTATGGGAAAATTACCCTTAAAAACCAAAAATTCACAAAAATGAAAAAACCGAATGGAGATACCGTGGATTAGTACCTCCATACCAAATTTCATTAAAATCGGACGACTGGTTTAGGCTCTAGGTCTGATAACATCCACACACACATACACACACACACCCCTCCCACACACACAGACACCCCCTCAGACATCACTCCGAAAACCACTTTTTTAGGTTCAGGGGGACCCAAAACGGATATTTACACCAAAAACTCAAACTCGAAAATTTTGACGAATACAATACTTTCTCCATATACTATGGTATAGGGGAAGAAAGTAAAAAAAGTATTATTAATTCGTTTGCTATGGCAATGACAAATATAAAATACGACTAACGAAAAAGCGTTTCAAATTGGTAACAACAGTTATAATGAAGGCTAAAAGAACCGGTAACGACCAAGACTACGCTTTAATAAAAACCTAACCTAAAAGTCAGAAACACAAATAATTGCTTCATAGTTTGAAATCAGCTGTTAATGGAAATATTAGAGCAAACAGCTGTTTTATCTGTTATTTTATTAAATTGCCTGCTATGGGAATAAATGTTGGTTCCTCAATCTAGGCCTAACCTAAGACTTTTTTCGACTAAATTTACAAATATTTAATTAAAAAATGTTTTTAACAAAACGAATTATAGCCTATGTTGCTCAGGGATAGTGTAGCATTTTATTAGTAAAACTATTTTTCCAATCGGTTCAGTAGTTCCAGAGATTATAAACAAACAAATTTTACCTCTTTATAATAACTAGTGGACCCGGCAATGCTTCGCTATTGCTATTGCTTGATTTACCTAACCTAAAATTATATTCAGTTTTTGATCCAAATCAGTTGTTGATCAAAATCAGCTGTTTTAAGCTTTTCATACGAACAGCTGTTTTTTGTGCCCCTGATAAAATCAAAAGAAATCTTTCTTCTTCTTCCTTAAGATTAACATTGAGGCTGGTATTCATAGTCGTTTCTTAAGGTAGCCTTAAAGCTCCCTCATGTAAGAAAACCGTAAGGTAGAATCATACCTTAAAGAGGCCTTACAAATAGTTTTCAATTCATAGACGTTTATTTAAGGTGGTCTTAGGTGAGGCTATATTTAAGGAGACCTAAAGAGTAGAAGACACCTGTACCAATTTTACAAAAGTAAATACCTCTAGAACGAATATTTCATTAACTATAAATAAAGCTATCCTTGTGTAATTTAACTTGTTAAAGCATTTAAAATGCATTTATTTCGTTTATTTATGAACTTAAACAGAAATCGTTCATAACATGCATGGTTTTTTACTTTAATATTGTTGGCACTTACGTCCAACAGTTGGCACAAGTTAGCAACTACAAAATCAGCTGCTAAATTAACTGACGAATTTATACATACTGTTTTTTGTTGGGATATAAGCCTAAAATGGTCTCACTCCCTCTCATCTAAACAAACTAACGATTAGATCAATTATGAAATTGGTAGCCTACAAGTATAGTTTATGCACAGCTCAGTATTTGCTTTTAGCTATTGCAATATTTTGTTAATCAATGACACCGATAAAGTAATAAAATAGCCTTTATTGATTTCAAATTTACTCTGATTGTCACTCCAACTGAATTGTTTTGCAGTACAGTGTACGTTTTGAGGTTATGCGTTATGTGCATACTGATCGCTTTCATTATTTTCATTAATCAGATATCATTATTAACTGTATGAATAAAATAAAATATGTATTGTCACATTTACTTGAACTGTTAGGCCTATCCAAAACAAACTCAATCTATTAAATTGTTTTACCGTATCAATTCATTTTATTCAGTAGCCTACGGCAATACCTAGGGCCTACTAGACTAATTATAAAAAATATGCAACAGGCTAGTTAGTTGTTTTCCTAAGGTACTTCTCATGGCATAAAAACACAATGCTATCAATATTGTATGAATATGGGATATTGGTAATCTTCTTTTATTATAATTTATCTGGTAGGCCTACCAATGGGGCAATAACATTTCTTACTACATCGGCATCCTTTGAAAATCGGTATCTCATTTCAAATTGCCGTTTAAATATTTTTCGAATGGATTATCATAA
>JAGFPH010005427.1:49382-59707 GCA_018207615.1 Philaenus spumarius | reverse complement strand
CTTAAAATAACGGAAAATCAACTTTTCTCAAAAACGGCTCTAACGATTTTGATTAAAATTTTATAGTTTATTACGGACCTATAGTACTATAAACTGTAAAATTTTAATCAAAATCGTTCTAGCCGTTTTTGAGAAAAGTGGGGTTTTCCGTTATTTTATGGATTTTTATGGAAAAACAACTTTAATACAAAATCACCTCTCCTACCACACCCTACAGGTCACCGTGACGTTTAATAATTTAAATATGTTTGTGAGAAAGTATGTGCCAGTTCCTGGTACCGTTTATTATTATACAGACTGTCCCAAAAGTCCCGGACCGGTTTAATAACTCCTAAACGAAACTAGCTACAGTAACAATATTTCAGACATGACTCCTGGCTACAAAAAACTATTTTTTGAGTTGTTAGTCACTATTGCCCCTGCCCCCAAAAACCAAATTTGGGGGGGGGGGTTGCCCCAAATTTTTAAATGTAAACCCTTATCGAGTGACCCATCATTTTAAAGGTCTCATTGAGTTAATCACAACAGCGCAAACCCGAGGTCGATATCTTGCTCCTGTCCAAAATGGCTGACCTTTTAGTGTTTCTTATGATCATGTAATTTAAAATTGACCCCCATTGGTTGTATTAAACATTTTTATTATTTTAAAACAAAGTAAACACACGCACAAAAGAGTTTAAAGTATAAAAACAAATTTGTCATACTTGGTAATAATAACAAAATGTTTAACTTTACACTCAAAAACAAAGTTGCTTACCAAAGATGATATCCAGGGTTTAGAGTAAGTATTCGAACTGCTTTCCTTCCACAGTCACGCAGTGTGCTAGTCTGTAATAGTGATGCTGTACTACATTCTGTATCATTTCCCCCGGTATTTGCTGAGCTGCGTGTTTACTTTGTATACGATACAAAATGTTCAATTTTAAATTACATGACCATAAGAAACACTAAAAGGTCAGCCATTTTGGACAGGAGCAAGATATTGACCTCAGATTTGCGCTGTTGTGTTCAACTCAATGAGACCTTTAAAATGATGGGTCACTCGATAAGGGTTTACATTTAAAAATTTGAGGCAACCCCCCCAAATTTGGTTTTCGGGGGCAGGGGCAATAGTGACTAACAACTCAAAAAATAGTTTTTTGTAGCCAGGAGTCATGTCTGAAATATTATTACTGTAGCTAGTTTCGTTTAGGAGTTATTAAACCGGTCCGGGACTTTTGGGACAGTCTGTATAGATTATACATTTGAATCAACTGTTGTATCTGTCACTTCATTTTATTTATATTGCGCATTCTGGATTGATGTCTAGAAACTTGGAAATATTCCTTTATGATGATTGGGAAAGTAGCAACAAAACACGAGGTTTCATACTTGAAATTTGAAATGTACTTGAGTATTATTTTAGTGCGGACATTAACTGCTTGCATTGCATTGACCTTCTCGTTCACAGCCTATTAAGTGCACGTCGGAACTTGTTATCATTAGAGTTGGATGAACGTTCGCCCTCTCTCTCGGATTTAATCACCATGTCTAAACAGAATAGCTTGGCGCAACAAATTAACATACTTCTCGTCTGTAACTAAAACGAGATTGTAGAACCTTGGGAATAAATATCTGTTCCGAGATTCACTAGGGTTGAGAACGTATCGACGTTGGTGATTTCTGACAAGAAAACTAGAGCGCATTGGAGAACATCGTTTGGTGTAATAGATATTTACGTTGCAAGTGATGAAACTGCTTCTTTACGCCATTCGAAGCCGAGTTGTGTAATCCCCTGAGTGATGTAAAGAAACAGTTATCACTTGTAACGTACAGTATTTTATTTAACCTGATATCTTATAGGGTGTTCTATAACTTTGTACAATAAATAAAATCAACACATTTTAACTAGTATATTATTAGCGAATTTCCATAGGAAAAATAAGCTATTGCAGTGGCCCTTATGGTAAGACCCAAGGTCGGGAGTAGCAAATGAGCACCGATCATGGTCCCCAGAACAAGTTTTGTGGTGTCATTAAAAATCACATATATATGTATATATTTATGTATGTATGTGTGCGCACTCTAACGGACGCATTTTAAGTCCGATTTGGTTCAAATTTGGTACACATGTTGGTTGTCTACGTCGCTCGGACGAGTTCGTTAGCCAAAAAAATCCACCAACCGGAAGCACGTTTTTTTACCGGAAGTAACTATTTTTTGAGATTTGTCCTACGAGAATGAATTTGTTTTTTCGTTCTTTCTGCAAATATAAATGTAGGATGTTATTCTGCATATTTTGTTTTTTTACGCGACCTTATAGCTCGCTTGGTTCCCCCAAAATCGATCAAAACGTAAAATACCACCGGGTAGGACTACTTCTATGGTATGTGGTGGATTCAACGTTGGGATTGGCGTGCGAAGCACGCAGTGCATTGCGTATTGAAGATACTCCCAATATGTGGCATGACGTGCGAACCATTTTGCAGCTATTGAGCACCGTCGTGAATAGGCCTATTTCCCAAATTGTTGGTTGAAACCGTAAAACATAGGTCTATAAACCTTATTTTGGAAATTTGCTCAACTCACGTCAGCGGTTCAGCTGCGTGGTCGAATTATTTTATAAATAGTAAGCCCCCGTGAAAAATCACAATAAGGATTATACAACTGTAGACCTACTTTTTAAACATTTTTATTTATATAGTTACGTTATATATTTAAAGAAAGATAAAAATACTATCTTTTAATTACTTTTTATTTCATATTGATAGATCAATAATGATTTAGAAGTTATTAATATTATAGTGAAGAAATTAACAATCGAATATGTTTATATGTTGTACGAAGATGTACGAATGTTTCCGAAGTTAAACGAATAGTTATCTCTTCTTTAAATTTGTATAAACAAAAACATACTGGTGATAAAAGGTGGTATTTATATACAGTTTATAACTTCAAAGCAAATATTATAACGTATATTATAGCACACATTAGTAATATAACTCATATTAAAAAAAAATCAACTTCACAAGAAATTATAACGATTGAAGTTGTAAACATAACCGCAAACTATAATCTACGCTGGGCTTGTTTAAGTATTACAGATGACGAGATGATAGTTGAAATCAGCTGTTATATAATACGTTACTCACGTACGTACGTACACTCGCTTTTATAAATACGTACTAAAACAGAGTTTTACTTGGTATAAATGTTAAATACGCAGTTTTGCATTTCACAGTGTACATATTTCAAAGTATACTTTTGAGAATATAGTATACTTAATACTCCTTTTTATATTATGGAAAGAACAAATTTACTTTTGTTAGTAGAACTAAGAAATATACGTTAATCTGTGAACCAGTGCTATTTAAAAATACAATTTTGTTTAGTTGTAATGAAACTAATCTGCTATAACAAACAATCAGCTGATCTAAGCGTTTCAAACAAGCAGCTGTTTGAACCGTGATTGGTCGTAACTTATGGACTCTTTAAATCGCTATAGACGTAAAGTAGAGCGGTAAATTTCTCCTGGCATAGGACAGTTTAGCACATGGGGGTTCGGTAAAGAGATGAAAAGATTAGAACCAGTGTTAAGACATTGCACGCAACGGGTGCAGACTGTTCCTATATAAAAATAATTTGTTCAGGCAGCTGAACCGCTGACTTGTGACAAGTGAATTTCCAAAATTAAGTTTATAGGCCTATGTTTTAGGGTTTCAACCAACAATTTGGGAAATAGGTCTATTCACGACTTTGCTGAATAGCTGCAAAATGGTTCGCACGCCATTTCACATATTGGGAGTATCTTCAATACACAAAACATTGCGTGCTTCGCACGCCTACCCCCGTATTGGGAGTATCTTCAATACACAATGCATTGCGTGCTTCGCACGCCAACCCCACGGTAGAATCCACCACGTGGCTTTGAACCGGGTACTTCTATGGTGTTTTACGTTTTGATCGATTTTGGGGGTACCAAGCGAGCTATAAGGTGGAGTAAAAAAACAAAATGCGCAGAATAACATCCTACATTCATACTTTTAGAAAAAAACTGAAAAACAAATTCACTCTCGTAGAAAAAATCTCAAAAAATATTTACTTCCGGTCAAAAACCGTGCTTCTGATCGTTGGAACTCGTCCGAACGACGTAGACAACCAAATTTGAAAAAAGTCGGACTTAAAATACGGCCGCTAGAGTGCGAACACATATATACATATGATTTTTAATGACACTCCAAAACGTGTTCTGGTGACTATGATCGGTGCTCATTTGCTACTCCCGACCTTGGGTCTTGAATAGTTGAATTTGTTTTCACGTCAGCCTTCAGTTCCGCATAACGCAGTTCTTCGTTTTGCGGTTTTGCACCTCGAACATTCGGCCTCAGATTATGGACGGCTTCGCTTCGCTCGCAGCTGACTACTAGCTTCGCACACGGTAAAATTCCCGCGTTGATTCGAACCGGTTACATTTATTGTAGTTTACATTTTGATCGATTCTGTGGACCTATAAGCTCGTGTAAAAAAGGAAATGCCCTGAATATAATCTCCTGTATTCAGTTTTTTACTTTCTCCCCCTATACCATAGTATATGGAGAAAGTATTGTATTCGTCAAAATTTTCGAGTTTGAGTTTTTGGTGGAAATATCCGTTTTGGGTCCCCCTGAACCTAAAAAAGTGGTTTTCGGAGTGATGTCTGTGTGTGTGTCTGTATGTGTGTCTGTGTGTCTGTGTGTCTGTGTGGATGTTATCAGACCTAGAGCCTAAACCAGTCGTCCGATTTTGATGAAATTTGGTATGGAGGTACTAATCCACGGTATCTCCAGGCGTTTTTTTTTCATTTTTGTGAATTTTTTATTTTTAAGGGTAATTTTCCCATAAAAACCCATAAAATAACGGAAAAATTAACTTTTCTCAAAAACAGCTCTAACGATTTTGATTAAAATTTTATAGTTTATTAGGGACCTAAAGTACTATAAACTGTAAAATTTTAATCTAAATCGTTCGAGCCGTTTTTGAGAAAAGTTGATTTTTCCTTTATTTTATGGATTTTTATGGGAAAATGACTGTTAAAAATAAAAAAAATCACAATAAATTGATAATAGTATTTTTTTATTAAGTTTCTATAATGCGGGAGAAAGTATGTGTCAGTTTCCTGATACCGTTTATTTAGATAGAATCTCCAAAAAGTTTCATTCTCGTACGAAAAACCTTTAAAACACTTTACTTCGTTAATTCCCCCCCCCCCCCCCAACCCTTTAATTCCGGGCGTTGGATTTGTTAAGCTAACGAACTCGTCCGAGCGACTTAGAAAACCAACGTGAGTACCAAATCGAACGTAAAATGCGGCCGTTAGATTGCGAAAACTTATATACTCATATGTATACAAATTTTAATGACACCCCAAAACGTGTTCTGAGGACTATGATCGGTTTTCATTGACTACGCCCGAACTTAAATCTCCCCATAAGAGCTCGTTTTTCCTATGGAAATTCGCTAATAACATAAACATTTCTTTCCGTCCTAAATGATCACAGCCCACTATATTTACTAGGACCTAACATCACCTGAGGACGCGAAGTGTTATTGGTTCTTCGCGAAACGTCGTGATTTTGTATCCTTATGTATAATACGTGAAGAAGTTTTTTGTGAACACAACTCCTCCGTTATTTCTGGACCAAATTTAATGTTTGAGTTGTCAAAAAATTCGTCTCATTTCAAAATTTTGCAATAAGATTTTAGATGTAAAAAATTCTTATCCTCAATGGCGTAAGCTAATCTCAAAGGTCGGGTTTTCCCCACAAGATTAACATGGAACGAATTTAAAAACCATTTCTACACAAAACAGCTGTTTATAATAAGAAACGATCTAATCCATCTGCTTTCGTGAATTTAAATAATTATGTAATAATAATAGTAATAATAATAATGTTTATAATAATAATTTAAAAACCATTTCTATACAAAACAGCTGTTTGTAATAAGAATCAAACTAATCCAGCTGCTTTCGTGGAAGTAAATAATGATTTAAAAAAAAACAAATACTAATACAGTTGATTCGGATGTCCAGCTTTTAGTACTAAATAGTATTTTAAGTTAGGCCTATTCTGAACCAACACATGTTTCAACCCACACAAACCAATAAAACCTCGCGTTAAGCAGTTTAAAAATAAGAAAAAACTATGTTACATCCTAATTAAAAATAAATAAGACATATAGTAGACCTATTTATTGATAATATACGGTTATTGATAGTGAGTAATTTTTTTTAGGTTTTTGATTAAGTGTACACCTGAGCCCTACTATTTCTTTTAACCTTTATTATAACTGTTGTTATAAAATATACGAAATAATTTGATTTGATATTTAACATGATTTACCATCTTAGTTATGAGGTTATCATTAATCCTACACCTTTATTATAAATAAAACATAACATATGTTTTTAGAAGGTTCCATCGGGGGTTGGCGTTCGGTCTCCCCTAGTATACTGTATTTGTTCAAAGGATTTTGTGTTGTGTCTTGTGTTGGTGGTGTGACGTGAAGCCTTGCTTGGAAGTATTTTATATTTGACGACAACGCGTCCTGCATAGCAGTTATATACAGTTGGAACAGCCATAAGGTGGGTGTAGTCTATTAAGAGTTTCGTAAATTATCTACCATTCCATCTGCAAATGTCTTTCAAGATTAAAGGCTCTCTATACATTTACAGTATATAATATTCTTGAATTTGAGTTATCTTTATAAAAAGCTCATAGAGGGAGAGGTGTAACGTTTAATGGTTCAGTTAACAGCTGATCGGAGGGCTGCTTAATGGTCCACTTAACTGAATCGATTGCCGCCATTTTTCAACTATTTAGTGAACTTGCACTCCGCGCATCTGAAGAAACACACACAAAGTAAATACCTGTATGTGAGAACGAGTAAATATTCAACTGAAGAATTGAAATTTCATTTAAAAGAGGTGATTTCAAAAGGGCTACTTTGTTTTTCATTGTAAACTGGCATGTACTCGCTCCTTCGCTTGCAGATGTGAATACTGTAAATGAAAGAACGGAATATCTGGTAGGTATTATAAAAAGGCAAAATTTGTTTGTTTGTATGTTGTACGGCAATCTCTGGAACTACTGAACCGATTGAAAAAATAGTTTGACTTATAAGAACCTACACTATCCCTGAGTAACATAGGCTATAATTCTCTTTGATGAAAACATTTTTTATTTCAATATTTGTAAATTTAGTCGGAAAAACTCTTAGATTAGGCCTAGACTGATGAACCAACACAAATTTCTTGAATGCATTTACATTCATTGCCATAGCAACCAATTGAATAATAACATATAAAGCAGCTGTGTGCTCTAATATTTCCATTAACAGCTGATTTCAAACTTAGCAATTATTTGAATTTCCAACTCTTAGGTTAGGTTTTTATTAAAGTGTAGACCTGAGCCTTGCTGGTTCTTTTAACTTTTATGGTAACTGCTGTTATAAAATATACGAAATAATTTGATTTCTACATTTAACATTATTTACCATCTTAGCTTTGATTTTTTACTTTCTCCACCCTATACGTAGTATATGGAGAAAGTATTGTTTTCGTAAAAATGTTCGAATTTTAATTTTCAGTTGAATTATCTGTTTTGGTGCTCCCAGAACCCCAAAAAATTGTTTAGTGCAATTATCTGTGTTGGTGCTCCCTGAACCCAAAAATATTTTTAGTGGAATTTTTTGTTTTGGTGCTCCCTGAACCCAAAAAAGTGTTTTTAGAGTGGTGTCTGTCTGTCAGTCTGTCTGTATGTATACACGACCAGAGAGGACACTATTGGTCCGATTTTCATGAAATTTGGTATGTAGGTACTAAACCCTAATATCTCCAGGCGTTTTTTTCATTTTTTTGGAATTTTAAATTTTTAAGGGTAATTTACCCCTAAAAACCCATAAAAACCGACAAAAATGCAAATTTCTCAAAAACAGCTCTAACGATTTTGATCAAATTTTCAGTATTTATAGTGCTTAAGATGCCAAACAAAATGACACCACCCCAAAACTTCGGCGTTTTATAATTATGGGGAAATGTTTAAAAATAAACAAGTTTGTGTTGTCAATCGAGCATCGCGGCTGCGGCCGCACGGGGTAGCACCACGGTAGCGAGCACGGCCAGTAATGCAAAGGTCGCGCGATCGAATCCCGCCTGGGACAATAATTTTTTTATACGATTGACGTAGGTAGAATATTATTTTTTTGTTTAATATTGATTAAAAACAATATTATTTTGACTACGGTAAGTTGGGAGAAAGTTTGTTTCAGTTAACTGATACCGTTTATTTATTAATCGTACGCCTTTTTTTATAAAGATAATATTACACGATAATGTGTATAGAAGGTTCCAAGGGGGTGGCGTGTGGAGCAAGCAGGTGTTTCCCCAAGTCTATACTAATATTATAAAGAGGAATAATTTGTTTGTTTGTAGGGAGCAATCTCTAGAACTTCTGAACCGATTGAAAAAAAAGTTTTACTAATAAAATTCTACATTATACCTGAGCAACATAGGCTATAATTAATTTTGATAAAAACATTTTTTATTTCAATGTTTGTAAATTTACCCGGAAAAAATCTTAGGTTAGGCCTACACTGTTGAACCAACACATGTGTTTACATTTATTACCATAGCAGCAGATTGAATAAAATAACAGATGAAACAGCTGTTTGCTCTAATATTTCCATTAACAGCTGTTTTCAAACTTTGACGCTATTATTTGTATTTCTAACTTTTAGGTTAGGTTTTTATTAAAGTGTAGACCTGAGCCATGCTGGTTCTTTTAACCTTTATGGTAACTGCTGTTATAAAATATACGTAATAATTTGATTTGATCATTTAACATTATTTACTTTGGGGTTATTATTAATCCTACGCTTTTATTATAAAGATAACATAACATGATTGTGTGTGTAGAAGGTTCCAACTTGGTTGGCGTGCGGAGTGTTCAATATATTTCCTACGTCCAAAGATATTAAGTATTTTGTAAAAATAATGGTGGAAAACGAAACTTTTCGGAGCCTGTGTTTATATGAACTTTTTCTTTCTTTTCACTAGTAGAACACGTTCTGAAAGTTTCCCCGTTTCTTTCTGAATCGCCTTGTGTAAGATGTAGATAAATAATTTATTCAATTAAACTTTTTACTGTAGAATGCATAACACAGACTGTTGGACGATTTGGAAAGCAGTAATGGAATTATATATAACAGAAGTTAAGCAGTAAACGATCGAATCTACTAGCCCTTACCTTAGGGAAGAAGAGCAAATTGGCTGTTAAAGCAGTAATGTAATACAATTTGGATGGCAGTGGAACAGATTAGACATCAAATTGAAGTATTCAAGCAATTCTTTCCGTCGAAAACGTCTCTTTATTCAATTTACCCGAGAGCGATGAAAGTGTGCGTTGACGGTGTACGACTTTTTATAAAATCAGTCTGTGTATACCACACAATGAGTGTGTTTTTAAATTCTAAGATAGAGTTTAAACGGCGTGGTCGGGACAACGCAGGAGCGACCATGATAAAACTACAAAGGTTTGACAGTTTTGAGGTTAGAAATCGTTTGAAAAATATTTTTTGTTCACTCCATTCTTGACGGATCAAAAACTTTGTTTAAAACATAAAACTATATTTTAAACTTCTAAGCTGGGTTTAAGCTAATAATTGGTCTGAATTATTAGTATTTTAATAGAATCATAAAAACAATATTCAAAATGATTTATATTGTTATTGTAAGTCCTGCTGGTTGTTTCTAAACTAAGGACACACTCTACTATGAGAGAGGGTATAAATATGTAGCATAACACCTTGTTTAGTTAGATATAATTCAGTTGCAATTCAAATGTCACTGAAGATGACGACTTTGTCGTTGAAACGCGTTTGACCATTAAACGTATTTTTGTGGGTCAACTGGATTATTTATACAAGAATTATTATTATTATAGATTATTTATTATTATTTATACAAGAATCATAAAAAGTTTGAGGTTCTGTTGATTTAGCCTACAAGTAACAATAATGTAGTTATCCCTAAATGATTGTACTATTTAAAATATTTGAGGTTAAAATCGTTGATTTAAATGTATGATTTACGTTTTGTTTTCAAAAATCTATTTCGGCTGTCCATTGTGGATTCTGTACATTTACCGTGTTGAAAATCCCTAAGGGAACATACCCAGTGAAGGTACGCCTGCACTTGTCGGATTCGGTCCTTTCCTCTCCGTCTCGAAAAAATTCGGAACAAGTCTTTTCATGTTTTCAAACGTAAGCGGCTACACTCGTTCGGTCCGGTCTTCTTCTGTACGGCCCGT
>JAGFPH010005427.1:25619-46519 GCA_018207615.1 Philaenus spumarius | reverse complement strand
CGGCTCTAACGATTTTGATCAAATTTGGCTTATTTGTAGCCCTTAATGTACCCTACTATATGCACAAAAGAGTGTCTTTCTAATAATTCTTGTTTAGCTAATAATAATAATAACTGATTTTTATAATAATTATAATAATTAAGCTAATAATAATTTTTGGGGGGTTTTTGGCCAAAAAGGGGGTTGTTTTTCAAAATTTTTCAATATTTATGAAGTCACAGTGAATCTGTTTAATAATTTTAATATGGTTGTGAGAAAGTATGTGCCAGTTCCTGGTACCGTTTATTTCAAATTCAGATTCAGGTAATTATTCTTCACAACTAACAGTTATTTTTAGATTTGGTAAAAGCAAACAAAAAGGCTGACTGTATTGTAAGTCAAATATCTGGTGTTGCATATTAAATTGTTTCCTTTAGTTGGTATAATATCAAAATTTGTTTGAAATGTTGATTATTTAAATACTAACGGTGCATTTACAACGCACACAGCTATTCGAATTATCGAGGATGGTCGCGCCTATTTCGATATCTGTCTTACATTAACTGTGTATAGGTCGTAATTTCAGTGAAAATATCGTAGTATACAATTATCAGTTTGCATTGGTTTCGTTATGGGTCGCCGCCGAGATTGTCGAGCGAAGCGAGCATAATATAAACAAGAAGAAATAAATCCAACTCTACAGCCGGTGTGGGCTATAAACACATACAATATGTTATAGTTACAATTTGTTTCAATCGCCTAAGTGCTGTGCCTCGACCTGATGATTAGATCTGTACACCTGCTGTACTCGCAGTAAGCTATAATAGAAGACCGAGTGATTTATTAACGGATTCTGGCAGATTGGATTTCAATTTTACATAATTGCTTTCAATAATTAATCGGTTTTAATACTATACTACTAGTATATAAATTACATAAAATAAACACTATAACCGTTAGGGTGACTCGTAACTATACGGCAAAGTTTTGAAAGCTCGTTCTATAGCTAAATAACGAAAAAAAGTTCATACAAACATAGGCCCGAAAACGCTTGTTGCCATATTTTTTCCAGATATTTGCCATATTGTTTTTTTTACAAAATAATTCATACATAGAGCAACGTTTGACTGATAGAGTTCAAACTTGGCATGAAGTTCAATCTACAATAACATATCTCAAGAAAAATAAACGATTATATACAATCATGCGTTTAAAAATGTATCGTGTGGTGTAACTGTCAAAACAGTCGAATGAAGGATAATAATAGTTAAGTTAATTTAATAACAGCATAATATGTACATACAATATTGTTGGTACAGGATGCCGCGTTGAACAAACAAATAAACACATAACTATTATCCTTCATTCGATTGTTTTAACAGTGAGACCATCCGATAGGGAATCAAAAGGGCTACAAAAAAAAAAAAGGTGTCGACATTTTTTGTCAAAATGTACGGTTTTTGAGTAATTTAGGTTTGAAATTTTCAAACAGCCGCCATTTCGAAACGCATGATTGGATTTAATCGATTATTTTTTAGATATATCATTGTTAGGTTAAACTTCATGCCAAGTTTGAACTCAATCAGTCAAACCGTTCTCTGGATATGAATTATTTTATACAAATAACAAAATGGCGGATACCTGGAAAACGAAGCGTTTTCGAGCCTATGTTTATATGAACTTTTTTCTTCCTTTTTGTGTGAGGAATCATATAACAGTCCCGAAAGGTTTTTTTACACACTGTGTAAAAAACAAAGTAGGGTTAGTTAATTAGTTACACCACTACACCATAACTCAAGAACGGCTGAACCAATTTTTATAATCTTTGATTTGTTCGATATCTCCGCCCCGAATAGCAGAATAGCTATTCAAATATCGCAAAAATTTGGCCTTAAATAGTTTAAAACCCCTTAAAACAATAATTATTGTTCGTTATAGATCTCAATACCGCCTAGGAACGCGAAATGTGATACACGTATTGCTCATAGGCGCTAGAGGCGTACTAAGAACGGATTTTAAAATAGTTGGCATTGAAACAACCGCTAAAACAATAAATATTGTTTGTTATACTTTCCTTAAAGTCAGAAAATTGAAATTTTGTACAATTATTTCTTGAAAAACATATAAAAAGTAAACCAGTTTTACATTTTGTTACGCGAAGCTAAGGGGTGAACATGTGATCACAACTTCTAAAAACAATAAATAGTAGTTTCTTTATTAAAGCTAGAGAGCTGAAATTTGGTACGTATTAATTTTAAGAAAATATTTAAAAACGTAAGCTTCCCGATTATACCCGATTACAACGTATTATATCCCGATCTATGCATTCGCATATTAAAGACGTAAGCTATCTGGGCAATCTGCAACATTCAGCTAAGACTGTGATTTACCAGTCTGCAGATTTAGCGGTTGAAAAAGAAGACGCTCTTACTCTGAATTCTTTATTTTTAATTTATCCAGCCCACATATCCTGATGAAGACAATTGACGGGCAACAAACAAACAATAAATTCTAAACTAATTGAATATAAATAATAATTCACTTTCATGAAACAAAAGATGAAAGAAAATTAGAGAGAAATATTACAATTATGTAACATAGTGGTGTAAAAAATTCCTCGTAGCAAAGCATGGGTATTCAGATATTTTTCAATAAAAAGTTAATTTAAAGTATTCAGAAACGGAATAGGCCAACCAAATTATGTTTAAGAATAGTCAATAGAACATTATGATAATATTAGAAATAGTGTAGGAATGTATTCGAAAGTGTAGTATGTTAAAATATTACAAACACAGAAATAGCCTAAAGTATCCTATAACACATTACACCTAAACAACATTTACCACACTAAATCAATGTAAAATTTAACCTCGCAATCAAAACTTCTGATATCAACTTTATTAATTATATTCGTAGTCTCAAGCACCATTGTAATTATTCATGTTACATAACCCAAGGGACATAAGAAAATAGGACACAGGACAGCCATATTGTTATCTAATAGTACAAACATTCGACGGTAGAATGCGTACACATCCTCAACTCGTGCAATGTAGGAAGCAATTTCAAAGACAAGCACCTGTACGCGACACTACAAAATTAGGCCCGTGATTAAAGAACATCGTTGAATTAAGAGATTGGATTATAAATTGAATGAGTACACGAAAAATAAATATTATATAATAGAGTTCTTATGTAAAGAAGGAGTAGTAAATTTCCACGGATTAGTATTTCTGGCGATTTGAAAGTGTCGTGAGCTTAATAAATCAAACAGCAAAATACAAAAAGCAAACAAAATTATTTCAAACGATACAATATACTAGTGATGGATGAAATTACTTAATTGTGAAGTAAAATTAAACCAACTGTGAATTTATTAAGCGCAGTTCCGGCCGAACCACCTGACTTTGCTGAGAAAAAAGAAACGAGTCCATGGAGACGACCAATCATAGTCGACCATTTTTTAAATCATTAGCTTGACGGGAGTATTAAAAACGTCGCGGTAAAATAGAGTTGTACTTAGACATTGAAGGTGTGTATACGTACATTTGAAAAACAGAACTCTATTGAGTCGACAAGGACAAGATAATGTTTCAGCAAAAGTATAAATAAATATTGAATAACATCTAATACCTAAGTAGTTTTGAATAAAAATACATATTTTTGTGGAAGGACATTTTATGTAATAATAAAGATGTAATCTTTTCAAATGATACAAAGTAACTGAAGTAGATCAAATCATAAACAATTCACGAATCTTAAATATTTGAAAAATATATTTTGACGTTAAATAACATTCTTTAAAAGCATCAATGGAAAGGTTCCGGGTTCAATTCCCATTGACCCCGAATAATTTTCTAAATGGTTTCTTAACAGACATCGTTGGCTGTGGTTCGGATTCCACGTAAAACTGTAGGTCCCGTCTTCATTAGCCTTAAGTGCAAAACAGTAGGACGTTAAACACAAAAAAAAATACATTCTTTAAAATCTTTTCTATTAAAAATAAATTTCTAACATGTGATGCGATGTTTGTGTGTTTCTCAGAATCAGTACTGCCACCCCTCTCCGAGAAGATAACAACAATAAACACATTCGAGACAGTCAATATTATTAGTTAAATTGTTAATGGATTCACGTGGGTTGATACAATCTTAAATGTAAACTTGTGTGATTCAAATTAATGTTCAAACTTATCTTTTGGTTACTAAGAAGTAGTTCCAAGAGTGTTTTTGGAAATATCTTAATAAACATTGCTTTACAATAACATTGCTGTACAATAACATAGCTGTACAATATAAATGCTGTACAATAACATTGCTGTACAATATAATAGCTGTACAGTAACATAGCTGTACAATAACATTGCTGTACAGTAACATTGCTGTACAATAACATTGCTGTGTAATAACATTGCTGTACAATAACAATGCTGTACAATATCATTGCTGTACAGTAACATTGCTGTACAATAACATAGCTGTACAATAACATTGCTGTACAGTAACATTGCTGTACAGTAACATTGCTGTACAATAACATTGCTGTACAAAATAAATGCTGTACAATAACAATGCTGCAAAATATTATTGCTGTACAATAACATAGCTGTAAAATAAAATTGCTGTGTAATAACATTGCTGTACAATATAAATGCTGTACAATAACATTGCTGTACAATATAAATGCTGTACAATAACAATGCTGTACAATAACATTGCTGTACAATATAAATGATGTACAATAACAATGCTGTACAATAACAATGATGTACAATAGCATTGCTGTACAATAACAATGCTGTACAATAACAATGCTGTAAAATATCATTGCTGTACAATAACAATGCTGTACAATAGCATTGCTGTACAATAACAATGCTGTACAATAACATTGCTGTACAATAACAATGCTGTACAATAGCATTGTTGTTCAATAATATTAATGAATAATAACAACATTGCTTTACAATAACAAATGAAATGCAAACGTAGAAGATATAAACATAAATAGCACAATAATTCGAACCTAGGCATTAACAATGATAACGTAAAAATTATACTGATTATATAGGACCATTTTACTGATTGAGCTAACCCACTTCCTTGTCACGAACGCATAGTAAACACGAATTTTATTACATAATATAACAATAAATTCAAAAATTTCTTCACCAATAAAATTGCACTAGGAATTCAATTTAACTTATTAAGAGACATTCGTTGGCCAAGCTAAATAAAATGGTTAATTTCTTACGGACTGATGCAAACCAAATGTAAGCAATAAGTGAATGACAAATGTTCACTAATTGCGCTATTTGAAGCTTGACAACGCTCGACTTTTACAACAATTATTTGAACGGTTTGAAGATTAGCGTTGATTGTGGATTGTTGTGTATTAAACAATAGGCTTAATTGGAGCTTGGAATTTTATTAACTGGTTTTACGATTACGGCAATCTCGTCCATTTACGTGTTCCTGTTCATTGTTTATAAAGAATACAGTTGATTCAAAAACTTTATCCAGCTTTTGTTCAAACATTCGCTGCAAACAAAACAAGTTAACTGTTTAGTATTCATTATTAGTATATTATAATAAATAGTTACCGGTGTATGTAATTTACTTGTACATAAAACTCTAGTAAGTACATGGGTATTTTGAGGAGTGTGAACCCAGATACGCTTTTCGCCTAGAGGATCCTTTGCTTCTAGAGATTATGATTATTTTTTTACTTTCTAGCCACTATACATAATATATGGAGAAAGAATTATTGTTTTCGTTCAAATTTTCGAATTTAAATTTTTAGTGGAATTATCTGTTTTGGTGCTCTCTGAACCCCAAAAAATTGTTTGGTGGAATTATCTATGTTGGTGCTCCCTGAACCCAAAAATATTGTCAGTGGAATTATTTGTTTTGGTGCTCTCTGAACCCAAAAAAGTGTTTTTTTGGTCATGTTTGTCCGTGTGTCTGTTAGGATGTGTACAGAGCTGGAGACCATACCAACGCTCCGATTGTGATGCAATTTTATATGTAGGTGTAGTAGTTCTGGAATATCTCCAGGCGTTTTTTTAATTATTTTTAAGGGGTTCCCCCCCCCCAATGGTCAAAACATTTTTCAAAAACAGCTCTAACGATTTTGATAAAATTGTGCTTATTTATAGCCCTTAATGTACCATATGCAAAAAACAGCATGTTTCTAAAAATTCTCGTTTAGGTAATAATAATAATAACTGATTTTTACTTTCTCACTATACTATAGTATAGAGAAAGTATAGCGATCGCAAAAAAATCGATGTTGAGATTTTTGTGGAAATATCCGTTTTGGGACCTCCCGAGTCCAAAAAAGTGGTTTTTACAAAATGTCTGTCTGTATGTTTGTATTTCTGCGTGTAAACTAAGCTAGAGAGAAAAATATTCGATCGATTTCGAACAAATTTGCACCAAACATGTCAATTATACCTGTACGGATGCATGAAAAAAGGTTTTGAAATTTTTTGAAAAACAACCCAAGAAAACTCCAAAAAATCAGTTTTTACGTTTTTATAAAAAAACGGCTCTAAAGATTTTGAAAAAATTGGCTTATTTGTAGCCCTTATAGTACCCTACCATATGCAAAAAACCAAATTTCACAAAATTCTCGTTTATCTAATAATAATAATATTTATTAGTTACTCTAATAACATAGGCTTAAAATTGGCGTGCGAAGCACGCAATGCATTGTGTATTGAAAATACTCCCAATACAGCGGTTGGCGTGCGAAGCACGCAATGCATTGTGTATTGGAATTATTCCTAATACGGGGGTTGTCGTGCGAATCACGCAATGCACTGTGAATTGAAAATACTCCCAATACGGGGGTTGGCGTGCGTTGCACTGTGCGTCGGCCGCTTCTCATAGTGTTCAGTGTCAAGCTCACATGTGCGTCCTTAGCAGTGAACGTGGTAATAATTCAAATATGTTTGTGAGAAAGTATGTGCCAGGTTCTGGTACCGTTTATTTTAAATTATGTTTAACTAAAACAACTAGGCATGAGAGCCTATCTAACAATGTACATTTCGTGTTAATAGTAACTGTTTGCTGGCATATCACCCACCGATGCACTCCTCACAAAAATACAGCCTGTTCATCTGTAATTCATTACACGCACTTAACAAAGTTCTAAAGGCTTCGTCCTCTTCAACCGGCGCACCTCACCAGAGTAGTTGAGTAGACAATTCATTTCAGCATTCCCGTGTTGTAGAAGTCTGTGTTTGTGCTTCTCTGTATACCTTTCGATTTCATCTTCAGATCACGATGAAGATTGTCATTGCAGATGAACCATGGTGCATTAACAATGCTCCGCAGAACCTTATTCTGAAGTGTTTGTATGGTATTAACATTTGTCTTTACAACTGTAATCCATAGGTCCACACACTGGTTTCAATATTTGAACGTAGAGAAGCATTTTGTTGTGTAGACCGAACTCTGAGTTTCTCCAAAGTAACCAGTGCATTTTCCTTCTTCTTTTTGAAATGCTCCTTCCAGTGTAGCTTTGCATCGAGTGTCATTCCCAAATACTTAGAAGTATTAGCCGGAAGTACTAAATTTGAATTTATTTTAATAAAAAACTAGCTGACCCGGGCGAATATTTCACAAATTAGGAGTAGTAGGCCTAGTTACCTGATTTAATAGATTGATTTAATTAAGTAAATTCCGTTTAATTTGAACGAGTGAGACCCATATAAAAAGTAAGAAACACATATAAAAAGACAACTTCCATCACCAATTATACGTTTCACCTCCATAACTATTGAACTATAAACAGAAAAACATAATTAATCAACAGCAAAATTAAACATAACCTACTTCAATGAAGTAAATTACAACATAAACAAACCATGTTATGATAATAAAACATGTGCTGTTATATTCAGCTGATCTGTTCAATAGAACTCCAGAGGATAATAAAACACGTACTGTTATAATCAGCTGTTCTGTGCTATTATATTCAATTGATCAGTAAAAACAATGTTAATGAATAGAAAATATTTTAAATACATTTTAAATATACTAGTGGACACGGCAATGCTTCGCTATTGCTTGATTTACCTAACCTAAAATTATATTCAGTTTTTGATCCAAATCAGTTGTTGATCAAAATCAGCTGTTTTAAGCTTTTCATATGAACAGCTGTTTTTTGTGCCCCTGATAAAATCAAAAGAAATCTTTCTTCTTCTTCCTTAAGATTGACCTTCCATAAGATTAACATGGCAACTTTGAGGGCCACTGGGGCGAAGCCCTTAACATACATTGAGCTCATTTTAAGGGAAGCACAAATTCAGAGTGAGCTCTGTAAAATGACACCAAAAACATCAAAATCGGTTAAAAACTCTAGGAGGAGTTCTACTCACAAAATAACCCCTAGCAAATTAATTATGTATCGATTAAATGAAGGAATAGTAAAATTTTAAGGCAAACGGGAAAATATAGAGTTTAACACAAATCGCATGTTAATCGGTCCAATAGAACTCCAGATATCACTCGGAATAGGCTTAAAATCTCACCCCATATTAAATTGCCGTAACAGATTTTAATTTCCGTTTTTAGAAAATTTAGTGCGGTAATAGCTGAAACCGAAGCAAAATGGGCGAATATACAGATAATTACCTTTAATTTGGTACCAACTGCGTGTATATCGGTCCAGTAAAACTCAAGGTCTCATTCGGATTACAAAGAATCTTTTCAAATTAATAAAATATAGATTGGATTGATTTTTCTCGTTGAAAAATTAACATGGGTTGACTTAGATTCATTTAATTTTAATCTCAATTTTTTTATCCAAACGCTAACTCTATCAATCGCCCTTTATAGTTTGTGTGTTGCCTTTACCACATTGTTAAAGTGCGCCAACATGTCTGAGTTTATGTTGTAGAACTGGGTCCACATCAATCATAACCGTTTGGGATATCCAAACAGTAGGACACGCCAATGTTTGGAGGCTGGAGAAGGAGAGTAGCCACATTCAAAAAGAAGATCGAGATCAGAACTGAGAGCTCTGACGTCACTGAAGGTCAAAGAGGAAAAGATCATCTGGACGCCAGGACACTTCAGAATGTTAAGCTTCAGAAAGTAAAAATAACTCACTCTTTTTGTGCGCAGTGCCAACCTGAAGTCTGAACAAATTAGTAAGACTAAAAAGAAAACACAAAGCAGTAAGTGGAGGTAATCCCAGGATGGATCTGAGAAGGGGAGAAGACAGCTGACAGGTCTAGAAAGAAAGGAGAACACAGGTATTCTTGCGATCAGAAGCAAGAAAGACAAACCCAAGTGTGTGGAGAATAAAACTGTAGACCACGAACAGATAACTTACGAGGTGAGTCAAGGCGTGTCTTGGGACACGACATGGGCTCTTACGGGACTAAGTATTTTGCACCGAGTTGCGACAGATGACAATCATCTTCTTTCTGACGCAAACGGTATACAAAACGTAGTCACATAAGAGCCAAGTTGGGGCCCAAGTCACGCCTTGAATACTGAGGTGCTTGATTAGGACCACTGCATGTGCAAAAATTGAAAATTATATCTCTTCCAGCCACCAGGTGTACAGTTTTTTTCCATTATAACTTCCTGGTCAGTGCAACTTATAAATTATTGTGTATGTTATTAGTAAACACATTTTATAGCAGTACAAGTAAACCCCCGTGAAAAATCACAGGCGGACTAATTAGATACACATGAGAAATACATCATTAAACAAAATACTATTTTAAAACAAAATACTATTTTAAAACAACACACTATAACACGTAGGCCTACTTAACTATGCTGGCAGGGTTTATTAAGTTGGTAAATGTGTACAATCATAAGGATTACAAAACTGTATGAATATTTGTTAAAATTTTGTATTTACGTATGTTATTATATATTTAAAGAAAGATAAAAATATCATCTTTTAATTGCTTTTATTTCATAATGATAGATCAAACGACTATTGATAGAAATTGTTAATATTACATGACTTATATTTATTAAAGTTGTAAACATAACCCCAAAGGTATAATCTATGCTAGGTTTGTGTATTACAGATGATGGGTGAAATCAGCTGTTTAGATGTAGGAAGGTTTCCTAAGCTAAAGGAATACGTATCTTGTCTTTAAATTTGTATGAAAAAATATACTGATGATAATAGTTTGTATTTATACATAGTTTATAACCTAAAAGCAAATATTATAACGCAGATTATAGCACACATTATTTATTTAGCTCATATTTAAAAAAAACAACTTCACAAGACATTATAATGATTGAAGTTGTAAACATAACCTGAAACTATAATATACACTGAGTTTACAGATGATGGATGAAATCAGCTGTTATATTAAATGTTATTCACGCTCGTACACTCGCTTTTAGAGGAGTTGATTATAAATGGAAGTAACGTACAAAAGTAAAATTTTAACAAGGAAAAGTCTAACAAGACATGTTTTACAAAATATCATAATCATAAAAGCGAAATGGTGTAAAACATTTCGTTTAACTCACAAACTAATAGATTTTTTTAAAGAATTCAGTTATAAAACCAATAGGGTAAGGCAATTAAAGTTTAAATCACATTCTAAAAATTGATAAACTTTAATCAGGAACCTCTTACTTCAAATAAAAACATAGAATTACTTTTTCGTTTTAATAAACCAACGTCCTCTAAACAATAAATGTTACCGAAAGTATTGTTTTAGTATCCGACATTCTTTGAGCGAAAAGGTCGCCTCATTAAAACGCCTTGAATGTCTTCACGGAAAACTAATTTGAACGTTTTAGTGACAACCGACGGGCACAACAAATGAAATGCTTTGGTAGTAGTTTTATGCTGGGTTTTTATTTTGTGCAGACATCAGAGAAATGTTGTGTTCTCCCGTTGTTATCTTCAACGATACATGAGCTAATAACTTATAATTAGTCAAACAGTCCAGTAAAATGGTACATTGTGGTCTGCGAAAGATCGTGCGTTTTGGTTGCGCCTGTTTACAAAATGTTTTACGTTTTCTATATTTCAGCAAACAACTTCCTGAACTGTTGGTTTTACTAAACAACCATGCTATTCAGACTGAAACTAGAGTACATTTGCTACAATTTAAGCCCAAAATGAACTCCGCAGCTTAGATAGGAACTGAGATACGGTCTTTCGAAGTTTATGAATTTTCTCAAAACGTGGCGGAAATTGTGATTTTTTGGCTGTGTTTTGCTACGTCCTAAACTAAGGCATTTAGAGCAGATTTCGTGTAGATAAATTTTACATGTGAGTTGATTGATTTGTTCTTGGCAGTATGGTTCAAGCGTTTGAGTCTGAGGCTCAACCCTGGAAAGACGGGAGGCAAAATGGTCGCTCTTCGCGATACCAGATGGGATCAGGAAAATATCTACCAAGAGGTCAATTTTCATCCCTACAACCGTATGGCCTTTTCAGACAATAGTTTTGTTCACTGCCTAATAATAAGTTGTTTTTTACTAACCATCCTAGATGAAGCAAAAGAATAACATTTAATTAACTCGGTATGGATGTGGATAAAGTTCACAAATTGCTGAACAAATTTTTAGCTGAATAACATTAAAATGCTAGTGGACCCGGCAATGATTCCCTATTGTTTGATTAAATTTTAAGGACTATACAGTTATCCAATTTAATCCCTTTGGCTCAAGAAATCAAATTTCAAATGTTTTTTATTTTAATTAAGAATAATGTTAAATAATTTTAGCTTTATATTTTGTAGGAATTTAGTGAAATTTATTTTGATTATACAGAGGTAGCTACCCTAATTAAATCTATTTGTTTGTAGTGACCATATTCTCTAAAAAAATCTTGTACTATTATGAGTAAATTTTGAAATTTTAGTGAAAATAGCTTGGAGTATTTTTTGAGATTATAGAAAATGTAAGTGGATAACTATTAAATTTTAAATATGGTTATCTCATTTCAGCTTTTTGATTTAAGTAATAGAATTTGAAATTGGTTGTATATCACCTGAGAAAATATTGAACAATTTGAGTTTTATAGCTTGTAGTAATTTAGTTTAATTTATATTTGTTGTATAAGGGTGGCAACCACATTTTAACCCCTTAAACTGTAGTAATTTTAACGTCTAAACACTCCTGGCAATGATATGGATAAAGTGCGAAATTTTTAGCGAAATCGGTAGAATAGTTTTTAAGTCTATAGAGGACAAAGAAAAAAACATTGATTTTTTTATTAGAGACTAGCTGACCCGTACGGCGTTGCCCGTGGTTGTTGGTATTTTCAGTCTTTTTGACGTAATTGTATTTCTTTTTAAGTGTTCGTTGAATACCTTTGCGTATCCTACTGTGGTCATGAAAAAAAGTCTACGCTATTTAAGAAAGTACTGAAAATTGTATTCCTGTAAAGTACTATCTAGCATGAAAAAGCTTTAAATATATCGTTTTAATTTATAGTTTTTACTAAGTTTGACTTTCACTTAATTTCATTGACAATGTTGCGAGCACCTACGGCCTTAGAGGAATCTACGTACCAAATTTCATTCCAATTCGTTCTTATAGGGATTTTTAGTAACTTTGACCCCCCCTCCAAAAACCACCCTAAAATTTCGAATTTCTTTTAACCCTTTCTCAGCGAGGGTTTAAATTAGCTGGGGGTCGTAGAAAAGATATTTGAATCACTTTGTAACATCCGCGTTAATTTAGGATGTAACAAACTGGTTCAAATATAGTTTGTAATTTTAAATGTATAGGCCTAATTAGTATAAGATACATATTGTTTAGTATTTAAATATACAATATACAGTATATATAAAAATAAAGCTACGAATGTGATATTTTAATGGCATTTAGTTTAATTCAGATGGTTTGTTTAGTTTTCAATAAAATATGTTTAAACTCGTGTATGTTTATGGTTATGCATGGTGTCAAATAATTTGTTTGTTATTATTATTATTGATAGTGAAAATATGTTTTGAAAAGTATTAAAAACTTCATAGTTATGATATATTTTATATAAACAATATTTTAAGCAGCATATCTCTAAGTAGGCCTATATAGATATTTAATAACCAATGTTTGAGTTGAATTATAATTCTGTAAGCATTTTTATTTGTGTTTGTTTATAGTTTTTCAATCTAACCTTAAAAAGCTGTTGGTTTTGAAGAGTATTAAAGTGATTATACATTTGCTAAGTAATGTTGCTATGGTAATACATGTAAACAAACATAAGCTTTTTATACGAACAGCTGTTTTTGTGAGCTATGGTTTTGAGTTCATGCAATAAATGCTGTTCTTCCAAATTTGAAACTTTTTCGGGAAACTTTTCAAACTTTTCTTTACGTATAAACCTTCTATGAACTACTAAAAACATTTTAAGACCAAAAATAGCCAAATCGGTCCAGCCGTTCTCGAGTTTTAGCGAGACTAACGAACAGCAATTCATTTTTATATATATAGATTAAAACATTTCAAATGAAACTACATCAGGCTACAAAATGTCTATTTCAAACTGTCCTTAGACAGACGAATCCTCGTAAAAACACTGGACGTAACGGGGGGGGGGGGGATATGCGGTATTAATTAAATTGTGCAATGCACATCAGAGTTGTATATTATCCAGACTGACCAAAGTGCGATAGTTCGTAGGAAAACCGATAACCTATTAAACAAACGGTATAGTTTTTCAGTGGAAATAGATGCTATCGAATGACCTCACTGGACTGAACGGGATAGCCAAACTACCGTATTACTTTACTATATTACACAGTTGGTGTGTTTGGATGATTTAAGCAACATTTTATAGTTTGTAAATACAGTGTATAACTTATGCAGATTTTCCGTGAATAAAAGAGTAAACCACTGCAGTATAAATACATTTTATAAACATTTGTCTTCTGGTTAGTATTTGCTGCTATCCTAGTAGCAAACAAAGCTTCTGAAGATGGGCCCGAAACGCGCCAGGGGAAGAAAAGACAAAGCTAAGAAAGGCGGATAAACAAGAAGACAAATGTTTCAAGCATATTAACAGAAATAATAATAACAAATGCAGTGAATACATTTTATAAATGTTCTAGGCCTATACAGGGTGTCCCATACGTAAAGAGCCAAACTTTGGGGAATGGTTCTATGGGTCAAAATAAAGAGAAAATCAAGAATAAAATTTTTTCCTAAAACTTTTGTTTTCCAGATATCCGATATTTTGTATTTTTAACAAAATAATTCATATCTAGAGAACGGTTTGACTGATAAAAAGAATAAAATTTTTTCCCCAAAACCGGGTTTTACAGATATCCGCCATTTTGTTTTTAAAACAAAATAATTTATATCTGGGGAACAGTTTGACCGATGTTATGATTTGGAATGTGTAATAAGGGTGTATTTTAGTATATTAGTTATTAGAGTTAGTGTTTTGTATGTAAAGGTATTGACCAGCAAGGCAGACCAGGAAGTATACTATAAATACGGAAATAGTAGCAAGACTGTTAACGCGGAACAAAACAAATGCTACGAAAGCAGCGGTTGTTTTGTTGGAGATGTCAACAGGAAGCTAGACGGGTTATAAAGTATAAACCGAAGCTAGAATCTTGGCCAGAGGGGGTTGGTCGATGGACCAGAGTAGAGTGGTCGAGTGACTAGTGAGGGGCTGCGAGTTGGGCCAGTCTGTTGTTAAGGTGTTGGGCCGGTTCGTTGTGAAAAAGTGCGGCCGAGAGATCGAGACGAGGATTTCCGATCAGCTCAAAGTTTGGACCATTGGGACGAGATCTCAAGTGAAGGAAGTACAGGACTTGTTGAAGACAACACTCTGAGTGAGCAAAGCAAAGAATTTCGGTCTATTGTTAAAGTCACAATGTATTCAGAGTTTTTAGGTTATTAACATAAACGTAACTCGCTTTAGTTGCCGGTAACGTAGATCCAGTCTGTCTTGAAAAGGTTAATACCTAGTAAAAGAAATGTATGCAGTAGGCTAATGTATCAAATTATATATGTATTTGTATTATTGTATTGTGTGGGTAAATATAGAGATAAGCGTTCTATCACTGAGCCACTGATGTAATATTATTGATTTGTTCCTTACCGATTTGAAGCTGCTTCCATACGGGGGTTGGCGTGCGAAGCACGCAATGCTTTGTGTGTTGAAGATACTCCCAAAACTAGGAATGGCGTGCGAAGCACGCAATGCATTGTGTATTGGGGATACTCCCATTTGTGCAGAATGGCGTGCGAAGCACGCAATGCTTCGTGTATTGAAGATACTCCCAATATGCGGAATGGCGTGCGAAGCACACAATGCATTGTGTATTGGGGATACTCCCATTTATGCGGAATGGCGTGCGAAGCACGCAATGCATTGTGTATTGAAGATACACCCAAAATGCGGAATGGCGTGCGAAGCACGCAATGCTTTGTGTATTGAAGATACTCCCAATATGCGGAACGCAGTGCGAACCATTTTGCAGCTATTCAGCACCGTCGTGAATATACATATTTCCCAAACTGTTGGTTGAAACCCTTAAACATAGGCCTATAAACTTAATTTTGGAAATTCGCTCAACTCACGTCAGCGGTTCAGCTGCGTGGTCGAATTATTATCTATTTAAGACGTTTAGAAATAGAATTGAACGTTACGATTCCGCATTAGCGAATTTTCTTGGGCATACGTTGGCACCTCTGACGCAAAATGGCGTAGGGGTCGTAGTGTAAAAATAATGAAAAGAAATGGCGTCAATCCTTGTTCGTCTTTACCTCTTGAAGAATGTTTTCACAATGAACTGTCAATAATGTTGCCAAGCAAGAGGCAAGCTGTCGAGTGTTAGCTTTGTCATATCTAGCAGACACACGTCAAGAGTACAATATTAGATCGTGCAAGGGTCCTTCGTCGTATCGGTAGCCTATAATGTTACTCTGGTGTATTTATTACACAACCGATGAAAATTTAAATAGCTATATATATAAAAGCGAAATACCACTCACTCACTCACTCATCACGATTTCTCAAAAACTACCGAACGGATTGAAATTAAATTTGGTATGTAGCTTCCTCTAGGGCCATAGGTGCTCACTAAGAAACGGTTTCAAAAAAATTCGAAATTTTAAGGGCGGTTTGGGGGATCAAAGTTATTAAATCACGATTTCTTCAAAACTACTGAACGGATTTGAATGAAATTTGGTATGTAGCTTCCTCTGGGGCCATAAGTGTTCACTAAAAAAGGGTTTTAAAAAATTGGAAATTTTAGGGGGATTTGGGGGTAAAAATTACTAAATCACGATTTATTTAAAATTACCGAACAGATTGGAATGAAATTTGGTATGTAGCTTCCTCTAGAGCCATAGGAGCTCGCTAAGAAAGGGTTTGAACAAATTCGAAATTTTAGGGGGGGGGGGGTTTGGGGGATCAAAGTTATTAAATCACGATTTCTTCAAAACTAACGAACGGATTGGAATAAAATTTGGTATGTAGCTTCCTCTAGGGCCATAAGTGTTCACTAAAAAAGGGTTTTAAAAATTTTTAAATTTTAGGAGGGTTTGGGGGGTAAAAATTACAAAATCACGATTTCTCCAAAATTACCGAACATATTGGAATGAAATTTGGTATGTAGCTTCCTCTAGGGCCATAGGTGCTCGCTAAGAAAGGGTATGCAAAATTTCGAAATTTTAGGAGGGGTTTGGGTTGATCAAAGGTACTAAAATCATAATTTCAGATCTTTTATTATTATGACAACAGTGCTTTCATTATTTAAGATCTATAGGGTATATATAAAAGCCAAATACCTCTCACTGTCTGAACACTTAAAAATAATACAATTACGTTAAAAAGACTGAAAATACCAACCACCACGGGCAACGCCGTACGGGTCAGCTAGTTTCGTATAAACTTCAATAAGTACAAGGAGATTTCTAGAGCTCGACGATGTCAAATATAGAAATAATACCTGTTAAATCGTTTACGACATTGCAGAGATAAAACTTCAGGTCAGGGTGAATTGTTTAATTTTAAATTAGTATTCAGTTCAGGGTGAAATGTAATTTGAGATGTGAGCTTGTACTTTTACCTTCTGGCTATTAAGTATTATAATCAACATTCAAATTCAAAACATTCCTTGCTTTTAAAACTTACAAGAGGCTTTTCCTTGACTGACTGACAGAATCAACGTGAAGCAAAAACTACTTAAGATATAAATATGAAAATTTAAAGGTACAGTAAATTCTTATGAGGGTCATAGACGAACACTAAGAAAGGAATTCGAAAACAAATATTTTAAAGCTTAAAAATAGTGAACATTTACAGCACTAGATCACATAAAACAGCTGTTCGCATCAACAGCTTAGCAACACATGTTTGTTTACATTCATTACCATAGCAACCAACTTAATAAACTTAAAATAGGTTTATTATTATTCACAACCGTCAACTTTTTACTTTCTCCACCCTATACGTAGTATATGGAGAAAGTAATTTTTTCGTCCAAATTTTCGAATTTGAATTTTTAGTGGTATTATTTGTTTTGGTGCTTCCTGAACCTAAAAAAGTGTTTTTTTTGGTGATGTCTGTCCGTGTGTCTGTGTGTCTGTAAGGATGTGTACAGAGCTGGAGACAATACCAACGGTCCGATTTTGATGAAATTCGGTATGTAGGTGTAGGTCTGGAATATCTCAGGCGATGTTTCCATTTTTTCAATTTTTATGGGGTTTTACACCCCAAAAATGGCCCAAAAACGAGACAAAACGAGATTTGTAGCAATCAAAAAACAGATTTTGTAGAGATATGCAAAAAACCGCATCTTTCTAAACATTGTAGGTAATAGTAATAATAATAACAGATGTTTGGGGGTTTTTGGCCAAAAAGATGGTTGTTTCTAAATATTTTTCAAAAACTTTTTTCGTGCATCTATACAGGCCTAATTGACACGTTTGGTGTAAATTTGTTCTAAATCGATCGAATAGTTTAAATAATAATAGTAATAATATAATATGGATGTGTGTTACATGCATCTAATATTTTCCATGGTAACATTCTCCTACTTTTGCAATTCTAAATAACCACCTCCTATGCTACTCTTGGGAAGGTATAACTGGGAGAAAGTATGTGGCAGTTATATGTGGTACCGTTTATTTATGTTAAATTAACGAACTAAAAGCAAACAATCTACGAAAAATGCTTACTTTATTATGAACCAATTGAAACATTGTTGTTACATATTATAAATAAAACAGCTGATTTGTATAAAAAAAACATAACATAATTTTAAATCAGACCTACAATGAACCAAAACAATTTTATTATAAACCAATATTTCAAATTTTGAATCAGGTATGTAATTATTTTTCCCTAATCAGGTAAAAAATAACAGTATTTTTATGTTACGTAAAAGCAATCAAAAGACTTACTGTATTATAAGTGAAACATCTGGTGTTACAGATTTGCTTCCTCTAGTTGGTTATGTCAAAATTTGTTTTAAATAATAATTATTGTTTAATATTAATGGTTAATTATGGGGATGGTCGGGTCTATTTCGATCTCTGTCTTACATTAGCTATGCATAGGTCATCGCTCAGTCGTAATTTCCGTGAAAATATCAGAGTATACAATAATCTGTTTGCCTTGGCTTCGTAATGGGTCGCCGCCGGTATAGTGAGCGAAGCGAGCAGGGGCGGGGCGCCCAGTTGAATATATCGGGTGTCTTAAAATTTCCACACCTCAAATTATTTTTTGTACTAACGGAAATAGACAAATTTGCTTTGGGGATTTGTTAGCGTGGCCAAAACTAGAGTTCTTTATTGTATTGTAAATTTCAAACCCTCCCCCAAAAATGGCGTATTTTGGGGGTAAGTCGAAAATTTTTAATGAGAACCCCTATCGAGTGACACCTCATTTAAAGGTCTTGATAAAAGAAGAAGATTGGCGCAAACCGGAGGTATGTATGTTGACTCTATCCAACATAATGGCCAATCAAAGTTATAATGTTAAAAAAAAAAAACTCCTATTTAAAGTTTCATTAATAATTATGTTACAACGAGTAAAACGTTTAGCACCCATCCCATTTTAACTCGGATTAAGTACTCAAAATGAGATCCATTGACCTCTTGTCAAAAATACAGCCAGTACTCAAAGTTTTGCCAACATTTCTGGTGTGATAAGGTGACAGGCGTGTTCGTCCTTCGGACAATCCCCAAGGCAAATCTGTTTACTTCCATTAATAAAAAAATAAAAAAAATAATAGGGGGCACTTTTAAGACACCTGGTATAACTTTAATACACGCACTCAGCCATTTGTGCATTATTTGTTATTTTATTACTTTTCGGCAAATATTTCTAAGAAAATGTAATTTTCACAATTTCTGTGCAAACTACCCTCAAAATGAGATATTAGATTGGCTCCGTAGAATCTAGAGATAATTATTTATCTCTTTATATAGCTTTTTTCTGTGTAAAGCCACAGATACAAATAATGTTACCTTTTGCGATAACTTAGTAAAGACAACGTGTATAGCAGATGGATATCGTGCACGTAAACAAACATTACTTACACGAACAGTGGTTAACAGCAACAATTAGACCTACTTTAGTAGGTATTATAGACGACTTACCTAGAACAGAAAGACAACACATTCAATATTAGTAACATATTTACAACAAAACAAGTCACTTCCTACATATTGCGAAATAACAGTAACACATTTTGTTTGTTAATCTATATAATAAAAATGAATTGCTGTTCCTTTGTAAGCGCATCACTTGAGAACGGATGGACCAATCTGGCTATTTTTTGGTTGTAAAATGTTCGTAATAGTCCGAATTAGGTTTTTATATAGAGACAAATTTGAAAAGTTTCCAGAAAAAGTTTCAAATTTGGAAAAAACTAAACCGCCTCTTTTGTATGGACTCAAGACCATAGTGCACAAAAAAAGCTGTTCGTTTAAAAAGCTTAGCAACACGTCATGTTTGTTTACATTCATTACCATAGCAACTTTACTCAGCATTTATAATCAGTTTATTATTCTTCAAAACCAACAGCTTTTTTAGGTTAGATTGACCAACTTAAAGCAAACAAAAACCAAAATCAACTAAAAATGTTTACTATATTTTAATTCAATTCAAACATTGATTGTTACATAATATATATAAAACAGCTGTGTTGGATCAAAAACTGAACATGATTTTAGGTTAGGCCTACAATGAACCAAAACACGTTGATTTGAAACCAAATTAGAATCAGGTTTTTTACGATTCTTCACAAGTATCAGTTTTTTTAGATTAGGTAAAAGCAAACAAAAGGTTTACTGTGTCCATAAAGGTTTACAAACTATGAATCTAAATTTGTGTAGTATATTCTTAAATGGCATAAAACTATTTTTCAATTCCATTACTTAAGTCAATGTAATGAATTGGAATAACTACCCTTTAAATTAATCAAGCAATAGCGAAGCATTGTTGGGTCCACTAATTAATCAATAAATAATATGGGTCTCCGCCGGGGTTGGTAAGCGAAGCGAGCAGAGGCGCCTAGTTGATTATAAAATAACACACATTTAAGAAAAATGTGAATGCGAACAAACACACGCACATTGAATCGTCTATTGGGCCCAATTAGACAATACTAGGTTGAAAAAGTGCGAGTTAAATTATAAAATAGACAACACAACAGAGGATCCAGCAACATATTTTACATCATTGTGCATTGCATGCATACTGATATTTAGATTTGCTTGATTAAACTACAACGTACAATACACATGTATGCAGTAGGTTACAGCCTTACTCTCTTGCGAGTTGTGAGCTTGATCTGATCGATTAAGTAGGAAAACACGCAATGCACTGTGTATTGGAAATACTCCCAACACGGGGGTTGGCGTGCGAAGCACGCAATGCATTGTAAATTGAAAATACTATAAATACGGGGGTTGGCGTGCGAAGCACGCAATGCTGTGTGTGTTGAA
>JAGFPH010005427.1:12478-25609 GCA_018207615.1 Philaenus spumarius | reverse complement strand
AAATACGGGGGTTGGCGTGCGAAGCACGCAATGCTGTGTGTGTTGAAAATACTCCCAATACGGGAGTTGGCGTGCGAAGCATCCAATGCACTGTATATTGAAAATACTCCCAATAAGGGGATTGGCGAGCGAAGCACGCAATGCACTGTGTATTGAAAATACTATAAATTCGGGGGTTGGCGTGCGAAGCACGCAATGCTATGTATATTGAAAATACTCCCAATACGGGGGTTGGCGCGCGAAGCACGCAATGTACTGTGTATTGAAAATACTCCCAATATGGGGGTTGGCGTGCGAAGCACGCAATGCACTGTGTACTGAAAATACTCCCAATACGGTAGTTGGTGTGCGAAGCACGCAATGCACTGTATATTTAAAATACCCATAACACGGTAGTTGGCGTGCGAAGCACGTAATGCACCGTGTATTGAAAATACTCCCAATAAGGAGGTTGGCGTGCGAAGCACGCAATGCTATATATATTGAAAATACTCCCAATACGGGAATTGGCGTGCGAAGCACGCAATGCTATGTGTATTGAAAATACTCCCAATACGGGGGGTTGGCGTGCGAAGCACGCAATGCAATGTGTATTGAAAATACTCCCAATATGGGGTTTGACTGTGCGTCGGCCGCTTCTCATAGTGTTCAGTGTCAAGCTCACATGTGCGTACTTAGCAGTGAACGTGTTAAAAGGGTTTAAATTCAAATCCCCGGTCCTGGCCTGACCTGCCCTCGAAAAGTTTTTCTGGCTACGGCCTTGGTATAGATATGGGGCGCGATACACTACTAGTTCGATTATTGCAGCTCGTGCGCCACTGAAGATGTCAACATTGTCGGTGAAACGCGCGATTCTCTGTCCACGTTTTAATCTAAAAAGTACCTATAACGGATTAACCAGTTTCGGTTCACCCATTTGGTGTTAGCGGATTACTTTAAATATTCCGATCACGGTTTAGTTCCCTTTCCAATACACAGGCCGCGCCAGTGAAACACCCACACGCATCTGACGTTTTGATTTGAAACTTTACAAACCTACACGGAGGTACACGGAATCATCTCCACCGCTACGTGTTGGGAGAAACGGCAGATAGCATTGTCAAAGGGAACCAGCCTTTGATTTCTCACTCTCATCTGTTTAGCATATCGACAAAGGCGGGCTAAACGCGTCTCCTTGTACTCGCACAATGCGTTGCCTCGGAACACTTTAATTGCGCGTAATACATTTATTTACGTTACCTGACTAATGACGCAACATAGAATGTGCTACACATAGTTTAAATTTACATAACGATATCTGATGACTATGTAAATTTTCAATTTATGACGTTATTAATACTGTAACATAAATTCAGTAATAATGATGTACTTACGGCGTATGTAATACATTTACGGACGTAGATCAAATTAATTCACACCGCTATAACCCGTGCGATTTTTAACTACAACAGAGATGTGTTGCTAAGGGCTGGATTAAGAAACTGAATATTTGCGCGCAAATAAAACTGTAGTTTCGCATTTTGACCGCAAGCATATCGTTAGTTTCATTGTGTGAAACTGGTGAGAGAAATGGTTGTATGTATTTAATTAATTAGTGCGTATAGTTTGTGTGACCTGAAAATGCGGTAACCCGAAACCGCGGTCGTCACAGCTATAATAACAAGGATTGAATAGACGTAAAAAAGGTAAACTTTATACCTATTTTTTATATTCGTTATGTCGTTAGTGTTTCCTCTTTTGTTCCTACAAAATTGTGTAATTCATTTTCCAGGTGTTTAGCGAATTTCAATAGGAAAGATGAGCTATTGCAGTGTCGCTTATGGTGAGACCTAAGCAGAGTGGTCAAAATGAGCACCGATCATGGTCTCCGGAATTCGATTTTAGGTGTCATTAAAAATTGTATTTATGTGTTTGCACTCCAGTGACTGTATTTTACGTCAGATTTGATAACAATTTTGTACACACGTTGGTTTGACGAGTTCATTAGCAAACAAATCTAACAACGGTTTTTGACAGGTAAGTAATTTTGAGATTTTTCGCACTAGAGCGAATCGTTTTTTAGGGTTTATCTAAAATATATATATAAATATATTGGGTTATTCTACGCGTTTTGTTTTTTACTCGATTATAGCAAGTCTAGCTCCTCCAAAATCGATCAAAACGAAAAATACCCGGTTGAAATCCAAATGAGGAATTTTACCGTGGCAGTACCTTCTGATCCGTGGCCCCAAGGTAGAGATCGAAACTCGCGAAGCGAGTCTTTCAGCCGCGAGCGGAAGGAAGCAGCGAGTGAGCCGGATTCGGGACCGGCGAGCACGGCCGTAGACTGAAGAAAAATTAAACGCCCTCCTTTCCTAACATTTTATATACAAGAAGGGAGACATGGTTACATTACGTCTAGTCTACTACTACCTCGGACGGCCGTTGTCTGCCGTGCACTGATAATAAAACTAGTTTGTTTCTGTTCCGACCAAGACCTTCCAATTCACTTCTACAACTCTGTTCAACCGAAGTCCAGAGTATTGAAGAAGTACTGTAAAAGGTACATTTATTTGATAAAGGATAAAAGTGAATTACTGAATCTACTATGTCGTATTAAATCGTCTTGAATCTGTCAAGAACATAATTGAATATTGAAATGCCCGTTCTTAAAATTTTGTAGGATAATTTATTCATTATAAAAAAAGTTTACTATAGTCTCCTTCATTGTGCCTGTCCCGTAACTCATCTAACCTAATTTTTCTTGCAAAAAAATTTCACCAAATTCTCTTCTAACAATACAATTCTTTCCATTGGTCTGAAGGGATGAAATTTTAACTTAACGTACACTGGACGTATGAAACTGTGCGGACTGTAGTGGGACACTACTTTTCCACTAAACTCCCGTGCACGGCAGTCCAGAATCCGACCTTGCTCGTCAGTCCCGAATCCGGCTGTAGTGTAACCACAGCCTACGATACAAAAATATTCTGGCAAGATTTGAGGGGTCGAAAATGCCAAAAAGTTTGATAGTTTTGCTTCAAGGTATTTTTGGCCTGTACTTTGATTACCGTTTTTAGGAATTAAGTAGCGTGCCAAAGTCTACACATGTTTACAGAAAGTATTTTTAAGCCCATTTTTCACGTGGAGCAAATTCAATTTTTCCAATTCTATGGACAGTTCGTCTGAGACTTCCACTGGACCGATTTACATGCGGGTTATACCAAAACAAAGGGTTTCGGTCCAATATTAGCAGGTCTTATTTGTATTTTGAAAATATTTACGTTAAATGGGTCAAAACTGTAAAATAAACTTTTCTTATAGAGATTTAACATGGGGGAAAAAGTAAACTTTTACAATCCTTAGGACAGTTCGTCTGAGACTTTCACTGGACCGATTTACATTCAGTTTATACCAAATAAAAGCAAAACTTTTCTATATTAATAGGTTTTATTTACTTTTACGTCATCTTAAGTTCTTAAATTAAAAAAATCAACATTTGCAATGATTTTATTTTACAGTTCTTCAATCAGCTGATTGTAAAGAAACAAGGTATTTTGTCTGACAACAGAAGAAGAGCAAACGCTCATATAATAAAACACTATAAATTTACTTTTACTTTCCCCCCCTATACCATAGTATATGGAGAAAGTATTGTATTCGTCAAAATTTTCGAGTTTGAGTTTTTGGTGGAAATATCCGTTTTGGGTCCCCCTGAACCTAAAACAGTGGTTTTCGGAGTGATGTCTGTGTGTGTGTCTGTATGTGTGCCTGTGTGCCTGTGTGTCTGTGTGGATGTTATCAGACCTAGAGCCTAAACCAGTCGTTCGATTTTGATGAAATTTGGTATGGAGGTACTAATCCACGGTATCTCCAGGCGTTTTTTTCATTTTTGTGAATTTTTTATTTTTAAGGGTAATTTTCCCATAAAAACCCATAAAATAACGGAAAATTTTTTCTCAAAAACGGCTCTAACGATTTTGATTATAATTTTATAGTTTATTAGGGACCTTAAGTACTGTAAACTGTAAAATTTTAATCAAAATCGTTCGAGCCGTTTTTGAGAAAAGTTGATTTTTCCATTATTTTATGGATTTTTATGGGAAAATGACTGTTAAAAATAAAAGAATCACAATAAATTGGTAATAGTATTTTTTTATTAAGTTTCTATAATGAGGGAGAAAGTATGTGTCAGTTTCCTGATACCGTTTATTTTGTTTACTTACAGCTCTCAGTCCTTTATTTTTCTTTTTTATTTCCTGCTGACGTACGTTTCGCCTTTTTATTCAGGCATTATCAAACCTACACTTTACTAGTCCTTTACATTTGTTAATGCACGTCAAGTTTATAAAATGAAACACTTACACGAAAACATTCACAAACAACATGTTACACACAGCACAACACTCAATAGGGACATTTAAATTTGATTCACAAATACGCGAGCCGAAATTACGTTGTCCGCGATCGTTTTTTGCAGGCTACTGACTTTCCTTATCAGTCCAGTGTGCTCCCTAGCTTAAGTTGGAGGGGTCCATACGAATGATTTTGTCAAATATATTGTTGGATTGTAATAAGGTTTTTTCGTTTAATATTATTGTTGGGTCTATTTTCGTGTGTTTATAAATTTGGAATTCTTCCAAAACGTTCATAATAGGGCCTTTTGAGCATTTATGTAATATTTGTAGGTTTTTGTCTATATTTGTGTAACTGTGGCCTGTTTCTATTAAGTGTCTGAAAATTTTGAAGGTTTATTATTGTTGCTGGTATTCTTATTTGGGATATGCTCTTTAAATCTGGTTTTAAAGGATCTTCCGGTTTGGCCTATATATTGCTATACATGGTTTATTGGACAACGTCGCAGCAAGAATTTTCAAAAAACAAGGATACAAACTTGCCTATAGAACAACAAACAATTTAAGTCAAGCGATAACGCAACATAAAAAATATAAACATCATCATGACGCAAGCGACATTTATAAAATAACCTGCGACGATTGCAACCTTGTTTACACAAATCTAAAGTTACATTATTATTTTTGAATTTAATACTAATTACCAAATTCAAATGAGCCGGCAATTAAAGGTCAAATTAAACAGTACTGCATATAAAACAAGAACTTGATCAGATGATACAACATCTTGAAGGAATATTTTACCATCGCAGTGTCGTCACTAAAATATCAAAATAAAGTTCCAAAGTTGGCAGCATCGCTCGAGGGAATCAGCTACCGAAGAAGAAAGGAAAGGTTATGCGTTTTCATTTCTTTGGCAAAGCAGCAGCACAAATTACAACGACGCTCTTGCAAGGGTATGAGAATACAAAAACTGTACATTATCTTGCTTCAGTGCAAGCAAAGTCACATACAGATTTCGTACTTTTTATGTCATTTAAACTGCTAACAATAAAGAGAATATATTGATTCATATGTATTTGTTATTTCCATTCCGACTATTGATTAATCTATATTATTATATATATATATATATATAAATCTCGTGTCATAGTGTTTGTTGTCGAACTCCTACGAAACGGCTTCACCGATTTTTATGAAATTTTGTGTGTATATTTGGTAGGTCTGAGAATAGGTTGTAGGTTTTTTTTCGTACCCCTAGGTGATAAGGGTGGCCCACTCCAGAATTTTTTTTACAAATACCACTCACCTACTCTTCACGAAATCTCAAAAACCACCGAACGGATTGGAATGAAATTTGGTATGTAGCTTCCTCTAAGGCCCTAGGTGCTTACTAAGAAAGGGTTTGAAAAAATTCGAAATTTTAGGTGGGGTTTGGGGGGATCAAAGTTATTAAATCACGATTTCTTTAAAACTACCGAACGGATTGGAATGAAATTTGGTATGTAGCTTCCTCTAGGGCCATAGGCGCTCGCTAAGAAAGGGTTAAAAAAAAATCGAAATTTCGGGGGGTTTGGGGGGGGATCAAAGTTACTAAATTACGATTTCTTCAAAACTACCGAACGGATTGGAATGCAATTTGGTATGCAGCTTCCTCTAGGGCCATAGGTGCTTACTAGAAAGGGTATGAAAAATTTCGAAATTTTAGGAGGGTTAGGGGGATCAAAGTTACTAAAATCATAATTTCAGATCTTTTATTATTATGACAATAGTGCTTTTATTATTTAAGATCTATATATATAAAAGCCAAAACACTTAAAAAGAATAAAATTACGTTAAAAAGACTGAAAATACCAATCACCACGGGCAACGCCGTACGGGTCAGCTAGTATTATATAAGAAATTAATAATTGAATATGTTATACGAACATGTACGAATGTTTCCGAAGTTAAACGAATAGGTATAATCGTCAAATTCTTCAAATTTGTATAAACGAATATATTGATGATAAAATGTTGTATTTATACACAATTTATAACCTCAAAGCAAATCTTATCGTATTATAGCATACATTAGTTTTATAACTGATATTTTACAAGAAATTATAATGATTGAAGTTGTAAACAACACCCCCAAGTATGCTGGGTTATGTTCAATAATATTATAGGTGATGGGTGAAATCAGCTGTTATATTTTATGTTACGTACGTACGTACGGACGCGCATTCGCTTTTATAGGAGTTGATATTGATCTTATAATACAGATGATTTTGATTACTCAGGCATGAATACCATCTACGAAGATTTTATACAGAATTGTTAAATAAAAGTGTAGGTGTTTTATTAGCGACTTTCCACGACCGACGCCGCCTAAACAATCAGCTTTATTAGTGCTAAATTGGGCATTATAATTAAATTTACTATTTTCCACTAACATGTGGATAATTAGATAAAACTACGTACCGTACTCAATTATATGCAACTAATCATATTTTTAATTTTACTCAATTAAATTTACCAAACTAAATGTATTTTGTGTAAAACACTAAGTACTTTTGTTATTTATTACTAATGGATATTCGATGTAACCCCATTGTAATTCATTTTATGAATGTTTATTTAATGTAATATTTTTTTATGCAACTGATATTACATAACAATATTAAGGGAATGGGTCTCTGAAAAGTGACGTTGTCTTAAATATGTATTATACATAAGCATGTATTATTTTTTGTAAATAAGAAATAGTGTAAAAACACAAACAAATATAAAACTTAACTTTTTTAAATTTTCTCATAGGTAAAAACAAATTAAATTGCTAAAATTAGGCAAATTTGCGGAGATATTTTTAAATTGATATTCCATCAAAAGTACGTGATGGATTTTTCACTTTGTGTTATTTTAAAGAAAATTATGTCGTTTTGAAATTTAGATGGTACAATGTGAAGTTTCTGTATTACATTGTGAACTTTAAAATGTATTAAATTGTTTTTAATTTTAGATTTTGTGTAACAATGTGTTTGTTTACAAAAATACTATGTCGTAAGGCTGCTTAGAAACCTAAATCTACCTAAGTATGAAGAAAAACATCCGTAGAATAAATGGTAAAAATTTCAGTCGTGTAGTACAAGTAGTTATTTAGAAATATACATTTTGTCTTTCGGGAGACTGCGACTGAAATAACAATTATCTAGTACACTGCATCGACACAGGTTTAACCTATTGAGGACTATGGACGTCCTCCTTTGCCGTAATTTTGAGAACGGCTTTGACCATAAAACACAACACAAAGAGTAAGAAATTTTGTTTACAAAAACTATTAGTTATAAGTTTATTGGGTCTGTTGGATAAAAAAATAATTCGACCACGCAGCTGAACCGCTGACGCGAGTTGAGCGAATTTCCAAAATTAAGTTTATAGGCCTATGTTTTAGAATTTCAACCAACAATTTGGGAAATAGTTCTACTCACGACGGTGCTGAATAGCTGCCTGTTTGTATGAAATATATTAGTAGAATTTGTTTGCGCCTAAGCCTCCAGCTTCGATTCACGCGCTCCTTCGTTACACTCGCAGTGGAAAACTCTCTTTGCGAGTTTGCACCTCGGGTTATGAGCTTGGCTTCGCTTTGAACCGTGTAGGCCGACGTCGTGTTCATATGACGTCTGTACTACTTTAAGACTTGTGCGTAGCCAAGCTGTATTCTTGAACAGGTTAAAATGCTTAAATATTACATAGGTATTTACATCCCTCTATACATATACTATTAAACGATTCAGTGCCTACATTTACCAGCAAAACCTTAACAGTGAAATTTCCAACAACAAAAAAGAAGGCAAAAATAAAAAAGTGGAAGTCCTGAAAATAGTGAGCTTTTTCAGAAAACTATTTTTTCTGGAATAAATACAGATGAATTATTACTTATATTGTAATTTTCTTGTGCAAGCCAGGTAGAACAATATTACCAACGACAAATCATTTGGATTTTTTTTAAATTTTTGCCATTTTCGAGTGAAAAATTCTTTTAGGCTCGGCAGACCCCGCCACCATCTTGAATTTCAACTCTCGTAAGAGCAATACTAAAGGCGTATTATTTCAATATTAATGATTAAAAAATTATTTCATTTTAAAGGTTAGAACAGTCCGAAAGTGGATATCTTTTAGATTTTTAAATTTGCTGTAAAGTAAATTTTTTCTTCATTAGCTTAACTCAAAATAAAAGTTTGCGATTTTTTTCTTATTCAACAATGCAAATATCAAAATGGTAAAACGCTCACCACATTCGAAGTTTAATTACCGTTCAAATAAAAGTAATTTCCATAAATTTTGAAAATATAAGACGAACAATCTGCTTTATCGTGGAAGCATGTACGCGCCAAATTGGTGTTCGTAATCGAGTGTTTAGCCTGCACTCTGGTGTTTATCGCACCAACTCGTTGCTTGCGGAGAAATACTAGAAAAATAATATATCCGTTAATTTTGAATGTGAGGGAGAAAACTGCGTTTAATAACACACTCACAACACATTGTCACGCATGCGCATTTCAGTACGTTTACAGTCAAAGTTACTCCTGTAACGCTTTAGTTTTCGATTTTATGAAGCTGTCCTATATTTGCTAGCGGAAGAATGAAACGCACACAAAAACTAAATTCTAGTAGAGTACAGGCTCTTGGAGAGCTGCGATCAGGAAATATTTTTTCACTCCTTAAATTTACACTAAATTAGTGCGTAACAATTTAGAATCGGTAAGTGTTAACACAGATGAGGGACGTTTTAAAACTCCCGGGCGAAATCAACCCCGCGTGGTAGAATAATACAATAAAACATTCGAAAGGAAAGAAAAGCACTGACCAGATCACGTCACGGGGTAAAGACATTAGGCAAAGCCAGGCCCGGTCTTAAAGGATTTCTGTACTGAGTATAAAAGTTCTACAGGATTTTACATTACTTCAAGTTGCCAAGTGTGACCTATTCCATGTTATAATATTATACAGGGAGACGTAAAAGTCACTTGACACTGCATTAAACGAATACTGAACTTATTTAATTTATTACAGACAATACTACTGTAATGGCGAATTTCGATACTTATTGGCGAATTTCCATAGGAAAAATGAGCTATTGCAGTGGCCCTTATGGTAAGACCCAAGGTCGGGAGAAGCAAATGAGCACCGATCATGGTCCCCAGAACACGTTTTGGGGGGTCATTAAAAATCATATATATATATATATATACTAGCTGACCCGTACGGCGTTGCCCGTGGTGGTTGGTATTTTCAGTCTTTTTAACGTAATTGTATTCTTTTTAAGTGTTCAGTCAGTGAGTGGTATTTGGCTTTTATATTATATAGATCTTAAATAATAAAAGCACTATAGTCATAATAATAAAAGATCTGAAATTATGATTTTAGTAACTTTGATCCCGCCCAAACCCCGCTAAAATTTCGAATTTTTTCAAACCCTTTTTTGGTGATTGGTGATCACTTATGGCTCTAGAGGAAGCTACATACCAAATTTCATTATAATCCATTCGGTAGTTTTGAAGAAATCGTTTTTTAACAACTTTGATCCCCCCAAACCCCACTAAAATTTAGAATTTTTTCAAACCCTTTCTTAGTGAGCACCTATGGCCCTAGAGGGAGCTACATACCAAATTTCATTCCAATCCAATCGGTAGTTTTGAAGAAGTCGTTTTTTAATAACTTTGATCCCCCCAAACCCCCCTAAAATTTCAAATTTGTTCAAACCCTTTCTTAGTGAGCACCTATGGCCCTAGAGGAAGCTACATACCAAATTTCATTCCAATCCATTCGGTAGTTTTGAAGAAGTCGTTTTTTAATAACTTTGATCCCCCCAAACCCCCTCTAAAATTTCGAATTTTTTCAAACCCTTTCTTAGTGAGCACCTATGGCCCTAGAGGAAACTACGTACCACATTTCATTCCAATCCGTTCGGTAGTTTTGAAGAAGTAATTTTTTAATAAAATTGATCCCCCCAAACCCCCCCTAAAATTTCGAATTTTTTCAAACCCTTTCTTAGTGAGCACTTATGGCCCTAGAGGAAGCTACATACCAAATTTCATTCCAATCCGTTTGGTAGTTTTGAAGAAGTCATTTTTTAATAACTTTGATCCCCCTTAAAACCCCCCTAAAATTTCGAATTTTTTCAAACCCTTTCTTAGTGAGCACCTATGGCCGTAGAGGAAGGTACATACCGAATTTCATAACAATCCGTTCGGTAGTTTTTGAGAAATCCTGATGAGTGAGTCAGTGAGTCAGTGAATCAGTGAGTCAGTGAGTCAGTGGGTTTTGGCTTTTATTTATATAGATATATGTATATATGTGTTCGCACTCTAGCGGCCGCATTATAAGTCCGATTGGGTTAAAATTTGGTACACATGTTGGTTGTCTACGTCACTCGGACGAGACCGTTAACCCAAAAATTCCAACAACCGGAAGTAACTATTTTTTGAGATTTTTCGTACGAGAGTGAATTTCTTTTAGAGTTTTTTCTACAAATATAAATGTACGATGTATTCTGCACATTTTGTTTTTTACGAGACCATATAGCTCGCTTGGTCCCCCCAAAATCAATCAAAACGTAAAATACCATAAAAGTACCCGGTTCAAAGCCATGTGGTGGATTTTACCGCGGGGTTGGCGTGCGAAGCACGCAATGCATTGTGCATTGAAGATACTCCCAATACGGGGGTTGGCGTGCGAAGCACGCAATGCATTGTGTATGGAAAATTCTCCCAATATGAGGAATGGGGTGTGAACCATTTTGCAGCTATTCAGCACCGTCGTGAATAGACCTATTTCCCAAATTGTTGGTTGAAACCCATATATTATTACGTTTTGGGGTGTCTTTAAAAATCATTTATATACATGTATATAGGTGTGCGCAATCTAACGGACGAATTTTATGCCCGATCTGGCCCAAATTTCTTACACAGGTTGGTTTTCTAAGACGCTTGGACGAGTTCGTTAGCTAAAAAAAATTGACCGAAACTAGCGCAAATTTTTGACCGGAAGTAATTTTATGTATAAGTGTGCGCACTCTAACGGACGTATTTAACGTCCGATTTGGACCAAATTTTGGTACACAGGTTGGTTTTCTAAGTCGCTTGGACGAGTTCTTTAGCCAAAAAAAAATGTACAGGAAGTATCATGTTTATAATTGTGCACACTCTAACGGACGCATTTTATGTAAGATTTGGTCCAAATTTGGTACACAGGTTGGTTTGGAGTCACAAGTCGTTTGGACGAGTTCGTTAGCCAAAAACTTTTACCGGAAGTAGACCAAATTTTTGACCGGAAGTAACAATTTTTTGAGATTTTTCGTAGAAGAATTACATTTTTTGAAGTTTTCTTTAAATAAATAGACATACGAAATAATTCTGCACATTTTGTTTTTTTTACGCGACCTTATAGCCCATCTGGTCCCCCCAAAAACAATCAAAACGTAAAATACCGTAAAAGTACCAGAATTAAATCCACGGCTTTTACCGTGGTGACCGATGGCAATATATTTGGTACATGCTGGTAGCACCTTCGTGAGTAGATCAATTTCCCAAATAGTTGTTTGAAATCCAAAAACATATATAAATTTAATTTTGGAAATTCGCTCAACTCACGTCAGCGGTTCAGCTGCGTGGTCGAATTATTTTCCTCTGTTGCGACTGTTATTGGGCGGCCAGATCTCGGCGCATCCATAACAGATTCATGTTGTTCAAATTTATCTCGCACGGCGTACACTGTTAGTCTAGAGGGAGGGTTTGAATTAAAATGTCCACCCCGTTCATTATTAACAGCAGTAGCACGACTTTTATAAAAAGTTTTTAAAGCGAAAATCCTTTCCGCTTACGTTAACATCAAACTGTCTAACACAACATAAACCAATTCGGAAACTACAGCTTTAAACGTGTCCAGCTGACTAGACCGATGTTGTGTTTGCGTTGTGACCAACTTGACAGCGCATAATTACCAATATTTTGTGATACCAACATCACGGGCTAAAACTATTGTACTACTGCTGTCAATATGTTTTTATAGAATTTTTTTACCGACTGTCAAGTGACTTCAGCGCCACCCTACATTGACTACAAATTCTTTCACTTTACATCTAGTTTGTACCCATGGAAAGAGATTCTCAGCTTGCAACATGGAAATTCACTCCTGGCTCCTTATTCGCGATGGAATACTCACTCGCATGCGAATGGTTAAACTTAAACAGATTTAGGCCGTGACGTATTTCGCCATGCACGCCCATGTCGTTTCACTTATCGAAATCAAATTCGACAAAATGAACTCGATTAATCGCGTTTAAGTGGTAACTGGAGTAAAAACAACATACATTTATTCGCACAATTTTGATATACTTTTTGTAATTTGATAACGTTGATATACGTTGATTGTAACGTTGATATACGTTTTGTAATTTGGCACATATTTTTATAATGTGATACAGGAAATAGTAAAGATATTACAATTATATATGTTTGCATTTATGGGATAGCAAGCCCTAAAGAATAAATTGTAATTGTTACACTTTCCTAGATGCTAGATCTGAAAACTTTTTCACATTTATTTCTTAATTAAAAGATACGTGGAAAAGGTAAACACCACACATTCTAAAATTGAGTTGTAATCGTCACTCACTATTGTTACAGTAGTAATTTTTAATTGCGACTTTGTTACTCACTAGCTTTGCAGTATTAATGTTTAAATGTATGGGTCACTGGTGTTACAGTAATAATGTTTGAATCGTAGTATTGTTACCAACTATCGCTGCAGTATT
>JAGFPH010005427.1:0-12378 GCA_018207615.1 Philaenus spumarius | reverse complement strand
TCGCTGCAATATTTATGTTTTAATTGTAATTGTCACTCATTAGTACTACAATAATAATATTTGAATTGTAATTGTTACTCACTAGTGTTACAGTACTAATGTTTGAGTTGCAATTGTCACTTGCTAGTGTTGCAGTATTAATGTTTAAATTTGAATTATTACTCAACACTATTTCAGTACTAATATTTAGATTGAAATTTTTACTCAATAGTATTACATTACTGGCAAAAGTTACGTTTTTTTATCTGGTAAAAGAAAACTTTTTAAATGAATACTTGTTAAAATGTATAATATATTACGACTGTTAGACGAATAGACTCTATGTATGAACATAACAAAGAGTTATAACTGCAAACTTAACATGACAACGCTTGTAGAGAAAGCACACTCATTTAGAATTATTGCTGACGTTAATCTCCACCTTTATTTCATGGTCAGACAAGGAATTACTGCAGTAAATGGTCGTTTAAAAACGTGTATTTCTTCAATAACCCCCAGAACATTATTAGACATATTAGATATAATTTGAAAGTTTTCTATATACCAGGTGTCTTAAAAGTCCCACCCACTTTAACTTTTGCGTTTGTTAAAACAAACAAATATCCTTTGGGGAACGATACTAACTTAGCCCAAAGTATATTTTGAAGCAATCGGAAATTTTGAGTGTCACTAAAAATTCGGTGATTTTAGGGCAACTCGAAATTTTTAAATGGAAAGTATGGTAATGTGATACCTCATTTTAAAGGTCTATTTAAGACTAGGGAAATGACATAAATAAAATAAAAATCGGACCACCCGAAACAAAATGGCGGCCCTAAACGTGTTGAAATAAATCGTCATAAATTTGCTAGTATCTCGAAAAGGAAGAGTTTTTAGAAAAAAATTTAAGAGACAAAAGATGTTTTTTTTTAAAGTGCTTGACCTAAAAAAAAAACTGCTTTCAAATCAATTTCGTAAATTTTATTTTTTACAAAATTTCCTAACATTTAGGAGTTATTTTAAAATTTATGAAATCGATTTGGAAGCAATATTTTAGGTCAAGCACTTTGAAATAAACTTATTTTGTCTCTTGAAATTTTTTCTAAAAACTTCCTTTTCGAGATATTAGCAACTTTATGTCGATTTTAACACGTTTAGGGCCGCCATTTTGTTTAGGGTTTGTACATACATACATATATGTATGTATGTATGTATATATGTATATATATATACATGTATGTATATATGTGTTCACACTCTAGCGGCCGCATTTTAAGTCCGATTCGGTTCAAATTTGGTACACATGTTGGTACACTCGCTCGGACGAGTTCGTTAGCCAAAAAATCCAACAACCGGAAGCACGTTTTTTGACCGGAAGTAACCATTTTTTGAGATTTTTCCGACGAGAATGAATTTTGTTTAGAGTTTTTTCCACAAATATAAATGTAGGATGTTATTCTGCATATTTGTTTTTTTTTACGCGACCTAATAGCTTGTTTGGTTCTCCCAAAATCGATCAGAACGTAAAATACCATAGAGGTACCCGGTTCAAAGCCATGTGGTGGATTCTACCGTGGGGTTGGCGTGCGAAGCACGCAATGCTTTGTGTATTGAAGATGCTTCCGATACGGGGGTTGGCGTGCGAAGCACGCAATGCTTTGTGTGGTGAACATACTCCCAATATGCGGAATGGCGTGCGAACCATTTTGCAGCTATTCGGCACCGTCGTGAATAGACCTATTTCCTAAATTGTTGGTTGAAACTCTAAAACGCAGGCCTATAAACTTAATTTTGGAAATTTGCTCAACTCACGTCAGCGGTTCAGCTGCGTGGTCGAATTATTTCTAACAGCGAAATGTTCTTCGGGGGATTTTAATTACAGAGTAATAGCGATTTAAAAAAGTACAGTTTTTTTAGCTGACTCTTTCTGTTAGAGAACTTCAGCGTTGGTAATTGTGTAAACTCGGATTTGCGCTTGTAATATGATTGGTTGTTTACATCTGTGGGCGTTTAGTCATTAGAATCTGTGAAATGCGGGTAGACTCCCAGAGGAACCGCATCGATCTGATCAGTGTATTGCCATCATGAAAACAAACATTATTAGTACAACGCATTAACAATGTTTCACTTTATCACTGTAAGCCGAGTATCGTTGACACGTCCTCGAGGAATAATCGCTGTCCCTCGTTATTAGCGAATTTCCATAGGAAAAATGAGCTATTGCAGTGGCCCTTATGGTGAGACCCAAGGTCGGGAGTAGCAAATGAGCACCGATCATGGTCCCCAGAACACGTTTTGGGGTGTCATTAAAATTCATATATATATATATGTATATATATATGTATATATATATATATATGTATATATGTGTTCGCACTCTAGCGGTCGCATTTTAAGTCCGATTTGGTCCAAATTTGATACACGTGTTGGTTGTGTAAGTGGCTCGGACGAGTTCGTTAGCCAAAAAAATCCAACAACCGGAAGTAAGTTTTTTGACCGGAAGTAACTATTTTTTGAGATTTTTACTAAGAGAATGAATTTTTTTTAGAGTTTTTTCTAAAAATATAAATGTAAGATGTTATTCTGCACATTTTGTTTTTTTACGCGACCTTATAGCTCGCTTGGTTCCCCCAAAATCGATCAAAACGTGAAATACCATAGAAGTACCCGGTTCAAAGAAAATGTGGTGGATTCTACCGTGGGGCTGGCGTGCGAAGCACGCAATGCTTTGTGTGTTGAAAATACCCCTAATACGAGGTTTGGCGTGCGAAGCACGCAATACATTGTGTATTGAAGACAATCCCAATATGTGGAATGGCGTGCGAAGCACGCAATGCTTTGTGTATGGAAGACAATCCCAATATGTGGAATGGCGTGCGAAGCACGCAATGCTTTGTGTATTGAAGACAATCCCAATATGTGGAATGGCGTGCGAAGCACGCAATGCTTTGTGTATTGAAGACAATCCCAATATGTGGAATGGCGTGCGAACCATTTTGCAGCTATTCAGCACCGTCGCGAATAGAACCATTTCCCAAATTGTTGGTTGAAACCCTAAAACATAGGCCTATAAACTTAATTTTGTAAATTTGCTCAACTCACGACAGCGGTTCAGCTGCGTGGTCGAATTATTTTTTCATCCAACAGACCCAATAAACTTATAACTAATAGTTTTTGTAAACAAAATTTCTTACTCTTTGTGTTGTGTGTTATGGTCAAAGCCGTACTCAAAATTACGGCAAAGGAGGACGTCCATAGTCCTCAATAGGTTAAACCTGTGTCGATGCAGTGTACTAGATAAATGTTATTTCAGTCGCAGTCTCCCGAAAGACAAAAATGTATATTTCTAAATAACTACTTGTACTACACGACTGAAATTGTTACCATTTATTCTACGGATGTTTTTCTTCATACTTAGGTAGATTTAGGTTTCTAAGCAGCCTTACGACATAGTATTTTTGTAAACAAACACATTGTTACACAAAATCTAAAATTAAAAACAATTTAATACATTTTAAAGTTCACTCATACAGAAACTTCACATTGTACCATCTAAATTTAAAAACGACATAATTTTCTTTAAAATAACACAAAGTGAAAAATCCATCTTTTGATGGAATATCAATTTAAAAATATCTCCGCAAATTTGCCTAATTTTAGCAATTTAATTTGTTTTTACCTATGAGAAAATTTAAAAAAGTTAAGTTTTACATTTTTGTGTGTTTTTACACTATTTCTTATTTACAAAAAATAATACGTACTTATGTATAATACGTATTTAAGACAACGTCACTTTTCAGGGACCCATTCCCTTAATATTGTTATGTAATATCAGTTGCATAAAAAAATATTACATTAAATAAACATTCATAAAATGAATTACAATGGGGTTACATCGAATATCCATTAGTAATAAATAACAAAAGTACTTAGTGTTTTACACAAAATACATTTAGTTTGGTAAATTTAATTGAGTAAAATTGAAAATATGATTAGTTGCATATAATTGAGTACGTAGTTTTATCTAATTATCCACATGCTAGTGGAAAATAGTAAATTTAATTATAATGCCCAATTTAGCACTAATAAAGCTGATTGTTTAGGCGGCGTCGGTCGTGGAAAGTCGCTAAATAAAACACCTACACTTTTAACAATTCTGTATAAAGTCTTCGTAGATGGTATTCAATAGGTATTATGCCTGAGTAATCAAAATCATCTGTATTATAAGATCAATATCAACTCCTATAAAAGCGAATGCTCGTCCATACGTACGTACGTACGTAGCATATAACAGCTGATTTCACTCATCACCTATAATATTATTGAACATAACCCAGCATACTTTGGGGTGTTGTTTACAACAGCTTCAATCATTATAATTTCTTGTGAAGTTGATCTATTAAAATATGAGTTATAAAACTAATGTATGCTATAATGCTATAAGATTTGCTTTGATGTTATAAACTGTGTATAAATACAACCTTTTATCATCAATATATATTCTTTTATACAAATTTGAAGAATTTGACGACTATACCTATTCGTTTAACTTCGGAAACATTCGTACATGTTCGTATAACATATTCAATTATTAATTTCTTATACAGAGTGGTCCATATGTATGGGAACACCTCAATAAAGTGGAAACTGTTATAGATGTAATACTGTAACTTTCAGGATAAGTTATTGGTCAAATACTCTACCTTTTGACAGACAACTGAATTTCAACCCCTTCTCAGGGGGTGGCCAAGGGGTAACTCAAATAGTTTAAATGGGAACACCCATTGTGTGATACATCATCTTAAAGGTCTCTTTGAAACGAGAAAAACGGCTAAAATAAAAATTGTTTACGATACTTGTATCCAAAATGGCGGCTGATTGAAATTTGGGTTTCCAAGGAGTTGTAACTCAAATAGTTTAAATGGGAACACCCATTGTGTGATACATCATCTTAAAGGCCTCTTTAAAACGAGAAAAACGGCATAAATAAAAAATGTCTACGATACTTGTATCCAAAATGGGGTGATTGAAATTTTGGTTTTCAAAGAAATAATTGGTATACATGTTTGATCAAAATGTTATTGAACAAATACCAAAATACATTAAAAATCTCTGTAATTTATTTAGTAATTTGTTTATTAGATATTAATTGCAAATTTAAGAGAATAAATTGTTCTTATGCATGCTATAATATACGTTATATTTGCTTTGAGGTTATACACTGTATATAAATACAACCTTTTATCATCAATATATTTATTTATACAAATTTAAAGAAGAGATACCCATTAGTTTAGCTACGGAAACATTCGTACATCTTCGTATAACACATAAACATATTCGAGTATTAATTAATTCACTATAATATTAATAACTTCTAAATCATTTGATCTATCAATATGAAAAAAAAAACAATTAAAAGATAGTGTTTTTATCTTTCATTAAATATATAACAACGTAGGGTATATAAATAAAAAATATTAACCAATTCGACGACAGTTTTATAATTTTTATAATTGTGCACATTTACCAAATTAAAAATCCCCGTCAGCATAGTTAGGTAGGTCTAAATAAAATCTGTAGTTTTAAAATAGTATTTTTTTAAATAATGTATTTCTGATGTATATCTAATTAATCTGCCTGTAATTTTTCACGGGGGCTTACTACTACTAAATATATTAATAAGACTTACCGTTACAATAGTCAATATTTCTTTTCTATTTACTATCGCACTACGGCCGTTTTGGCTATTCAGCAATTTACGAGTGCTTGCTGGGTCGTTCCGTTGTCATTGGTGCTTTGGGTTTTTAATCATTAATAAATAATAATTACAAACCCCAAAGATATCCTAAAGGTAAGATTGTTAATATTTTGCCTAAAACAAAACTAACTGCATTCAAAATTTGTTTTCTATTTAGAGGGGCTAAATTGTTCAATATTTTACCAAAGGAGATCCAGTTGTGCAGTACATTTGTTACGTTTTCAAAATCAGTAAGAGAATGGCTGTTTAGGATAAATGATATTGAGTATCTTTTAAAATAAAAGTGGCTGTTATATTGTTTGTATGGAAATTATGTGTTTTCTTTAAGAAGAATGTAAATATAATTATAAGTATGAATAAGGTAGATCATAGGATTGATTGTAATGCAGATTAAGTTGATCATTATCTATTAATATTGTTTTTAGCAAAGGAGGATTATTATTTGTATTTTTGTTGCTTATTATTGATAACACCCATAAGAATTAACAATTATAACTTGTATTTAAAATTAAAATAATTACTTTTTAAGTGTAGAGGGCACCTCAGAAAGATTTTATTCTTTCCTTTCTTTTTCTTCTAACACAAGGGATAGAAAACAAAATGGTAAATCCTAAGCAGGTTTATCCTAAGGATTACCTAATTTTCCATGGAAAAATAATAACAAGTGAAACAGTTTTTTATATAGGAAGTTAAAAATATTTTGATATGGTTTGCTGTTTTGTTTATTTTTCAGTAAATACAATTTATATAGTTATGTATGTTACACATGGAAATAAGAAAAAAGAAGAAAAATAATAATAAAAATAACTTAAATATATTATCATTATTTAAAAATATATAAATATAAACACTTAACACAAACTTTGTCTACATTTTCTATTCTCAGTGTAGTATTCACACTGTCACAATGCGTACGTATATACTGTCTACCTGTATTGGTGGTAGCAGAGCGTGGTTCTTATCTATACTGGTTATTATTTAATCTTAAATTAAGTTCGAGTCGAATTTTAGTTTTTCGTTCAACAATGAACTGATGTTGCTTTTAGATTGTTTATACAGGGTGTTACAAAAATGTGTGATGGGCTATACAGGACCTGATTCTACATGCAAAAATAAGTCGAAAATGTAGTATAACATTTTTTCGATTTCGGCTTAGTTTAGCCGTAATCCGCCATTTTGTTTTTTTACAAAAACTCACTGTAACTCTGGAAATAGATAAGATATCGAGTTCAAATTTGGAATAAGCATTTTATATGTTACGATTAACAAGTATACCAAACACAAAGAATTTATTTTTATAATTTTCAAAATGGCGGCCGTTACAAATTTTTAACGTGGAATATCTTGAAAACCGTTAACTTTACAAAAAATGTACAAGAGACAAAATATTTTCCTTTTTTAACGACAGACACAATGCTTTTTTTGTATTTTCAGTAGGTCAAAGAATAACCGAGTTATCGACAAAAAACTAAAAACATAATTTCTTGGTAATTGTGTACAACAACCAAAATTGATTCATTTTATGTCTCCTTTTCACTCTACATTAACAGCTGATATCCATTTAATCAGCTGTTATAACAAATCCATTGTTGTCCTGTCACATATCTTATTGCTGTGTTTTGTTCACATCCAATTGCTGCTTTGACATTAACGAAACTAGCTCATAATGCCAGTGGATTTTACAAACGCGGAACTAGCTGATATTCACTTAATGTATGGACTGGCAGATTGTAATCGAGCGCTAGCTCGACGTTTGTACTCTGAACGTTTTCCAAATCGCCGACTGCCTAGTGAAAATATGTTCTTAAAAGTGCACGACCGCCTCACACAGTATGGTTCATTTACCGCTCCGCCTTTAGGTCGAGGTAGACCTCGAACAACAAGAACGTTGGATTTGGAAGAAAGAGTGTTGCAAGCTGTTGAAGACGATCCTTCCTCAAGCACAAGAAGAATTGCATCTGCCGAGGGAGCTGACCACTTAACGGTATGGAGGATTTTGAAAAGCAATCTACTTTATCCTTACCATTTCCAACGGGTTCAGGCTCTTTTAGAAGAAGACTACCCAAACAGACTGCATTTTAGTCAACAGATAGAAAATAAATGTACTAGGAGTGCGCAGTTCCTGTCTTCAGTACTTTTTACAGATGAAGCTGGGTTCAATCGAAATGGAATCTTGAACTTCCATAACACCCACCAATGGGCGGACGAGAATCCTCACACAATAGTGCAGTCGAGGTTCCAGCTTAACTTTTCATTGAATGTTTGGGTGGGTATTATTGGGGATTATTTTATTGGTCCAGTGTTTTTACCAGCAAGGCTGAATGGACTTACCTATTTGCACTTCCTTCAGAATGATTTAAATGATGCCATGGAAGAAGTGCCCCTAAACACACGTCGAAGCATGTGGTTTATGCACGACGGTGCACCTCCTCATTTCAGAAATGAAGTAAGGACTTACCTGGACCAGCGATTCAGAAATAAGTGGATCGGTCGTGGTGGCCCGATAGCATGGCCAGCAAGATCGCCCGATTTGAATCCAATAGATTTCTTTGTATGGGGATATTTGAAAACAATGGTTTATGCAATGCCTGTAAACAATGTTGAACAGCTGAGGGAGAGAATTGAAGATGCATGTCGGAGGATAAGAGAAATGCCTGGAGTGTTGGAGCGGGTACGAGAGTCAATGGGACGACGTTTACGGCAGTGCGTGGTCGCCAATGGAGGTCACATTGAACACTTGCTATGAAGGGCAAGTGCCTACCTACATGTGGTGTATCCTCTTCATTCCATTGTTTTAAATATCAAATTATTTTTTGTTATTTATTTTTAATTTATTAAATGTAATGTAATAATTTATGTAATGTAATTAATTAGTTTCAGTCTAAATTATTAAAATAAACACAGCTTCTTTATTTATGAACCGATTTTATTAATTAATATTTTGATGGATTTTTATTAATAAATACTAAAAATTTAGTTTCTTGCAAAAATTTGATTTAGGTACCGGTTTTCGTGAAATTTGATATTAAAAACATTCAAATGGCCGCCATTTTGAATTTTGAAAGTTAAAAAAATATTTTTTTTACAAATGTTACTTACTTTAGTGCAAACTACTTTTTCCAAGTTTCGTAAAAATATCTCAAAGGGTTTTTGAAATAATAAATATTTTCCCAAAATACAAAATGGCGGATTACTGCTAAACTAAGCCGAAATAAAAAAAATGTTATACTACATTTTCGACTTATTTTTGCATGTAAAATCTGAATCTGCATAGCTCGCTACAAAAATAACTAAACAATTGGTTGTATTTAAAAAAAAATGGTTTTAGGCTGATTTTGGTTGTTGTACACAATTACCAAAAAATTATGTTTTTAGTTTTTTGTCGATAACTCGGTTATTCTTTGACCTACTGAAAATACAAAAAAAGCATTGTGTCTGTCGTTAAAAAAGGAAAATATTTTGTCTCTTGTACATTTTTTGTAAAGTTAACGGTTTTCAAGATATTCCACGTTAAAAATTTGTAACGGCCGCCATTTTGAAAATTATAAAAATAAATTCTTTGTGTTTGGTATACTTGTTAATCGTAACATATAAAATGCTTATTCCAAATTTAAACTCGATATCTTATCTATTTCCAGAGTTACGGTGAGTTTTTGTAAAAAAACAAAATGGCGGATTACGGCTAAACTAAGCCGAAATCGAAAAAATGTTATACTACATTTTCGACTTATTTTTGCATGTAGAATCAGGTCCTGTATAGCCCATCACACATTTTTGTAACAGCCTGTATATTTCGAACTCTTCTAATGCGTTCATCAAGTCCCACTTTTTACAATTACGTAGTATTTGTAACGATTTTTCGATGACGAGTATCTATGGTCGGTCTGAATTAAATGTTCTGTAAATTTACAAAATTTTCTAAGATGGAAGAGTAAAAATAAAATTTACGAAATCGATTTGGAAGCAATATTTTAGGTCAAGCACTTTGAAATAAACATTTTTGTCTCTTGAAATGTTTTCTAAAAACTCTTCCTTTTCGGAAATTAGCAACTTTATGTCGATTTATTTCAACACGTTTAGGGCCGCCATTTTGTTTTGGGTGTTCCTATTTTTATTTTTTTAATGCCATTTTCCTAGTCTTAAATAGACCTTTAAATTGAGGTATCACATGACCATACTTCCCATTTAAAAATTTTGAGTTGCCCCCAAAATCCCCCATTTTTAGGGGACCCTCAAAATTTCCGATTGCTTCATAAGATATTTTGAGTTAAGTTTAGTTAGTATCCTTCCCCAAATTATATTTGTTTGTTTTAACAAACACAAAAGTTAAAAGGGGGAAGAAGTGACTTTATAACCACCCTGTATATAGATTAGTCAATAGTCGGAATGGAGATAACAAATACGTATGAATCAATATATTCTCTTTATTGTTAGCAGTTTAAATGAAATAAGAAGTACGAAATCTGTATGTGACTTTGCTTGCACTGAAGCAAGATAATGTACAGTTTTTGTATTCTCATACCCTTGCAAGAGCGTCATTGTAATTTGTGCTGTTGCTTTGCCAAAGAAATGAAAACGCATAACCTTTCCTTTCTTCTTCGGTAGCTGATTCCCTCGAGCGATGCTGCCAACTTTGGAACTTTATTTTGATATTTTAGTGACGACACTGCGATGGTAAAATATTCCTTCAAGATGTTGTATCATCTGATCAAGTTCTTGTTTTATATACAGTACTGTTTAATTTGACCTTTAATTGCCGGCTCATTCGAATTTGTTAATTAGTATTGAATTCAAAAATAGTAATGTAACTTTAGATTTGTGTAAACAAGGTTTTGTAATTTTTTTTAAGATGGGCTCGTATAACTAAAGGGAAGAGAAAACAAGAACAATCTTAAAATATTGAACGTACTTTGGGTGTGATCAAATTTGGTTTATTTGTCATTTTTATTCAATTATTCACTGTAAGTATAAAAGTACTAATATATTAGTAACCCAGTCCTTTGTCCATGTGGAAAATGGGCTTAAAAAATACTTTCAATAAACATTGTAGACTTTGGCACGCTACTTAATTCCTAAAAACGGTAAAGAAAGTTACGGACGAAAAATCTTAAAGCGAAGCTATGAACAAAAATTAATTATTTGAATTCAATAAATTATAATATGATTTAAAAGTTTATTAAAGTGGCCAGAAAAAAAAATCAATTTTAGTAGTAATTTACTTTCACTATCTGAACGCTTCTTAAAAAACAACAATATTAAGAAATAGGAACCTTCAAATGGGCAAAATGCCTTGAAGGCCCTAAATTTTCTCATTCTGATTGTATAAAGCATATAGTTTAAAATGCTAAGTAGTTTGTAGTTTATAGTTCTGATAATCTTGTATACATCGACATTCTTTTGTTTTGTTTGACTGATCAATGTAAGTAAGACTATATTTCTTTTGTTTTTTATCCTATTTTTGTATGTATAATTCTCCTATTTTTGTATGTATAAATCTTATAATATATTTATTTAGTTTTTATGTATTTAGTGTTACGTTGATATCAGTCTTGGGAAGTTTATTACAGTGTTTGAACTTGGACACATGTTTAGTTATTTTTGTATTTTGGTGACTTTTGTTTAATTATGTATAAAAAAAAAGAATGATTGTTATTAATTTGTAGCAGATTGAGGAAATAAATACATTTATTAGTATTATTATTATTATTATTAAAACTGTAAAACTTTTGGCATATTCGACCCCTCAGATCGGTCGGAGAAAAAACGTCAGATATGAAATTTTATGAATCAAATTTTCCTCAGATTTTCCTAAAACCTACCATTGAAAACCAAAACGTGTTTAAAACTAGCTGTGTGCGCGTGTAAGAATATATTAGTAGAATTTTTCCAGCCCGTCTCTCGCGCTGCTTCGATCCGCTCGCGGTGGAAATACTCGCTTTCTGAGTCTGCGGCCTCGGATCAGAAGGTACCACGACGCCGACGGTAAAATTCCTTACGGGGATTTCAACCGGATATTTTTCATTTTGATCGATTTTGGGGGGGGGGGAGTTCTAGACGGGCTAATGGCGTGTATAAAACAAAATGAGCAGAATAACTCCGTACTTATTTTTTTTATAAAACCCTAAAAAGTTTCATTCTAGTTCGAAAAATCTCAAAATTGGTTACTTCCTGCCAAAAAACGTACAGGTTGTTGGATTTTTATTGATTAATGAACTAGACTGAGCGACTTAGAAAGCCAACGTTTGGATCAAATCTGATTTAAAATGCGACCACAAGAGTGCGAACTTACATATACACAAATACTTGCAAACATATCCCATTAGAACAATTTTTAATGACATCCCAAAATGTGTTCTGTTCACCATGATCGCTGCTCATTGACCATTCCCTACTTTAGCTTAAGCGTCGCTGCAATAGCTCATCTTTCCTATTGAAACTCCTGGAAAATGAATTATTAAATAATTTTTTGTAGGAAAATTAATTAAAGAGGAACACAATTTTCCCCATAAAGAAAGAGGAAACACTAACGATGTAACTAATATAAATAAACGGTAGCAGTTAACTGACACAAACTTTCTCCCAACTTACTGCAGTCAAAATAATATTGTTTTTAATCATTTTATTTACTACTTTTTAGA